>JAPWLS010000083.1:0-14080 GCA_028551675.1 Tineola bisselliella | reverse complement strand
TCTAAAGTGATATTCGTATCTGCTTTTGTTTCCAGCCACTCGTCCCCGGTGCATCGTTCTCAATCGTTCCATTCGACTAACTTGGCGGACTTGGAAACTCTCGATTACAGCTCGGAGGAGACCGAAGACGACCACATACTCTGCCACTTCCCGATGGACCATCCCATGATTAGTTCAACGCACTCGGACACATTAGACTTGAGGCCGAAAAGCTCTGACTATAGGGAGCTTCTGAGACGACAAGCTTTAAACAATGACGTCGTTCTAGCGAAGGATTATGTTACTCATTTTAAGGTAATTGTTCACACTCATTCCGATAATTTCGACTCGAGCATAATTGAAAAAAATAATAAGTAATATTGCCTAACTCCAAACATGTACTGTGGGCTTATCACGAATCGAATCGAGCTGTCACAAGTAAAACGGATCCGTTAGCAATCGGGATCATGAATTTTTACTAACGACCAACGAGCACCAGCAATCTATCAAATGAACGAAAGATCGAGACGTTCGAAAATTGACAAAATATTGTAGTTCCATATCCGCAGGCGGTGGTGCTGCTCAAATTTCCATACAAATCGCTTGAAGCGAACTCGCTTCGAAAGCCAGACTAAAATTCGTGATAAGCCCACTGAATTCCCAAGCTCATGAGACAGTAAAAGACCAGCAAATTCCAGGTCAATCAACCACAAGACAAGGTGAAAAGACGCGACATAGACAAAAGGAAAACATTCATAATTGATGACGTGACACCGACCAGAGACAATGCCGACTACCTTGCGCGTTTCAAGGACGAGACCATAGACAAGAGGAAAACTTTTATTCTGGATAGTGATACTAATTCAACGACCAATGGCAGTAGTCCTAGGAATTCTTCTATTTTTAGGTATATATGTAGAAAATTATTTATGTATTGAGATTATTGTTTATTTAAGCACAGTCACTTGCATGGTCTTACAGTCAATTCCAATACACCATGCAAGGAGGATCAAATACAAAAGATACACAATAATAATAATAATAAAATGTCAGAGTCTAAATAGCATAAAAAATAATAATAATAAACAATCAATGTCAATAACTAAACAAAAACAGTCTCAAAACAAATTCACTTTCTATAATCTTACATCTATTTGGTTCTTGTTTTTATTTTTTATGTATTTTTGTAATTTTATTACAAGTGTAGTATCTATCCCTTTATCACCTCGAGCATGCCGTCCTATCCTATAATTAAAATTTCATTTAGTTTATATAATAGTACTTAGTCCTTTTTATAATATGTAGTTTTAATATAATTTTGTAGGTAGGCTTTATAAATAAATAAATAATACATGGTCAATCTCACGCATCTTAAATATCCGATATAAGTCCATTGGGCTGATATAACTTAAGCATGAAAACGTTATTGCTAACATCTTTCAGTCATGAGAAAAACTCTTTAACGACGGCGACAAGTGACACCGAAGGCGAGTCTGGGACGGAGAGTGCTCCCGTCGTGTTGAGAAATAAAAAAACATCAGTCAATTCTAATAAAAGGTTAGTGCTAAGTTCAAAGCTCCAAATGTCAATCAGTTGTTCACGTGATGTCTGACCAATGATAATAATCCATTGCAACTGTCTACTGTCACTTAGCTGTCGTTACGTTCTGTTACACGCATTTATAAAAAATTGTTTCAACAGCTACGTGGCGGTCGATTCTACAAGCGGAAAATACTTATTTAACACTAGATTTGCAAGACCAGTCAAAATGACTGGTCTTGCAAGATCAAATTAAAATTCCTACTGCGTGTAACATTTTCTTTAATTCTTCTAATCTTCTTTAATTTATACCGTAAAGTCGTATGACTTTGGCCCTAAGGGGTGACTTTGGCCCAAAATTGGAAAAAGTTTCAACTTCTTGCCACACCATTCTCAAAGTCTTTGGCGTAAAAGTACACTTGATAATCAATAGATGGAAGTGTAACACTGTGTGTACAACAGTGTTTAGCACTGCCGGACTTTGCTCTGATTGGTTACTGTAGCTTGATTTAACAAGTTAAGTTTTCGCTAAAATATTACAGTGCAAACTTCCTCAATAAAATGTTATTTTAAGGTGAGTTTAAGTTTTAATTTGTGTTTAAAAGTGTGTTAAATATGTTAGTGATCAAATACGTTGTATAATTTCTAAAAAGATATATATTGTTTTTATGATATTGCGAAAAAGAAATATTCAACAACTATTAAGCAAATTTGGTTTGACTTTGGCCCACGAGCAGTCACTAATTGGCCATATAACCTATTGTTTTCATCTTATGTTTTTGTTTATTTTTCAGAAAGATCACCAAGAACGTATCTACTATGCCATCAAGATACAAAAGGCGACCTGAAAGCCGCTACTATGGTGATTATTCGGCAGAAAAATTGAAGAGGGGTTCATAGTGGGTGTAATTAAAATGGGTGTCAATTTTGGCGATGGCTATGTTTGAAAGACGAACAACTATACCGCTGGGAAGATGTGATCCAAAAAATCAACGCATCGACGTTTGAAAAAAAAGAGGCTGCTTTTCAATCTCAGAATTAGATGAAAAATGAATTGGCGAAGATTTAAATGGCAATTTAATTGATAATTTATGCTAATGTTTGATCTCGATTCTGATATTGATAAAGAGTAGGTTAATTTATCTAGAGTTTTCATTGTTTTGTAACTTATTTCCGAAATATATTGATTCTTGCAAGTCATGCTGTGCAAAGGTGTATGTGCCTTACTTAGTTTTTACATCAGGTTTGTGTATCAAACTTAGTAATGCCGTATTTCTCATCGTTATTATAAAATATTTGAAAGATCTCCTAAACACAAACCCAAAAGCTAATACAGGTAAAAGAAGCAATGGTATCACCATTAGAGCGATAAGTTTCGAGTTGCTGCTCCTTATGACATCATCAATGTTGTCTCTGGGCTTGTGATTGCACGTGTCCAATTCATAAAAATGGGCGCTGATTCCTTCATCAAGTATGAAACAATTGTATGCTTCATCGCTGTAATCAAATATCAAGAAATCTCCCTTCATAGTCACGTCATCGACTTCGAACACCGTACATTTTGATTCTGAACAATTCCTGTAAATCGGTCCTCTGTTGTGCACCAGGTCATTGAAGTGAGTAAAACCCATATGAAAGTTAGTTGCTAAATGTGTACAATCTCTATTCGAGAATGGCGCTAAAGTTCTATTATAGCCGCTTCTTTTAATATCGTTAAAGAAAGCTATGTCAAAGAATTCACGACTGTGACAGTTACAGAAGAAAAAGTTTTCGCTAAAACCAACGTATGACACTTTCTCAATGTCTACTACCATTTCTTCACTAATCATGTTTATGTGGTTTGTGCGAAGACTCAATACTTTTAAGTTGGGAATTAAAGAAAATATTGGAGAAAACCAACTGGCAATTCTATTTGAATCTAAGTCTATTATTTGCATATTGGTCCAACTGGTTGCTAATCGAGGGCTGATGCCTGTTATTTCATTATTTGATACCTTTAATATTTCTAGTTTCTCGAATCTGTACACAATATCGATTAGTTGTAAACCTACTGCATCAGCATAAAGAACTTCTAACGTGTCCTCTAAGCCACGAAGGACGTTGTTATCACTTAGAATACCATTGTTCCCCGAAACATCAAGGAATCTTAAACCAGTATTTTGAAAAAAGTAACCTCGCAGTCTTGATATTCCTGTATTACATAATGATAATCTTTGGAAATTGGAGCCAAGTCTTTGTAGTACATTAACACTCGATAGTTTAGTATGTGAGAAATCAATTGAAGCTAAATTGTCCATGTTATTGAAGATGCTAACTGATCCCCAGGACATCATTTGCACTCCAGTTACTTGAGTATAATAGAAATTTCGACTCAAATCGAGATGAATTAACTTTTTTAATCCGTGAAGGGCGCCCGTCTCTACTTGTACGATGTTATTGTCGCTTAAGTACAATGCTTCCAGTTCAGGCATTCCGCAAAATGTATTTGAGCTCAGGATTTGTATGTTTGAATTTCTAAGGTCTAACTCTTTTAATTTTTCAAATACTATCTCCTGAAAGCCTAGTGCCCAAGTATGATCTGAAATAAAAACCTTCAAATATCACTTAAATTTGAAATGAACTTTTCATTGCCGCGCGAGTTTCTATTTCTGGTGTAAACACAATTTATTCATAATATATTTTTTAAATAAATATATGAATTTTATTTATTGTTTTATATTTATCTAATTATACTAAACATACTAATCATAAAAATAATAACATTCTAATTTGCGTTACCCGCTACTAACACTGTTCCTCCTATAATAATTGATTATCTAGAAGAAATTACTTTTAGTCAATCGCTCTAAGTTTGTGTTCAATTGTAATACCATTTTTAAAGCAATACAGAATTTATTATTATTACTAACATTATTTTAAAACTTACGTATTTGTTTCGGGTCTAGAGTCGTTTTCTAGAATATTATTATAAAAAATAATATCTTACCTAATGTTACTGAAAATGGTGTCATGCCTCTCTCAATAACAATGGCATTTGTGGCATTTAGGACATAATTGTAATGCTCCCCTGGACTACTTTTATCGTGAAATTTATTACCAAATAAAGTAAGGAACCGTACTGTTGAGTATAAAGGCCTGCCACGTATATCCTTCATTTTGAATATCTACAATTGAATAGAGATATTAATAACCCCTATTGTACATAACAAACTAATTGAGCCCAAGCAATGTTAGGTTAGATTATCTGTATCTAGTACTTACTGGAGGAACGCTTGTTAAATCACATTTGGCCATACTTAAATATTCAATTGTATAATTACATTGGTCTGAAAGTAATAAAAAATTGTAAAAGTTAGTGAGACCTACAGTAATATTCATTTTAATGTTTTAAAAGATTTACAGTCTCATCTCGACCAGGATGGTTGCAAAGTTTTGAGTATGTCGTATTAAATTGAACAAAATAAAAGCGACAGTAAGCCGCGTAGTGAATGAGAAAACTTAGAAATAAAAGCATATTGATTTACCTGTTAAATTAGTTACTTTTGAAAAACACATCTTCTGTTGTAAAAACCCCATTGGATTCTTTGTACCAGATAAGTCTAATATATTTTCTGTAACTATTAAAAAAAATGTATATTTTTCAGTTATAAACCTTTTACAAACAATCTTTTCTGACCCATATCGTGGAACAATCTATTAATTTGAATACTAATTAACAATTAAAAAATAAATGAAAAACAATAACATGTTTATATTATTTGTTTATGTTTATTTTGTTTATATTTCTTTTTATAATGAATCTATGTTATAATTCTTAGTAAAGCCTTAATGCGACGTAAGAAAATACATAAGAATTTTGTGATAGTTTTCTCACCTTGACCTATAAGTTGTCCATTTTTGTCTACCCAGGATTGTATGTCTGTCATAGAGCCTGTTAAACATTTAGGAGGTTCCGTTGTATAAGGCGGTAAAAACGATCCAGAGCCAAAGTATAGTAAACAACAGTACAAACTATAAAATAAAATAATTATTCTGTCACTGTTATTCTAATAATAATAATACAAAATTCCTTATTATACAAAAATGATATATCGGTAAACAAAAACATTATGGCGCAGACGCTATATTATAATAATAATAATAATAATAATATTAATACCTACGATTTATTATATTCGATATCATGTAGGTACATTGCACAAATAAGCTGATTATTATTATTTATTATTTTTAAAAACAGATTATAATCGCAATAACTTAACTCGCAACAATAATAAAATATATATTTCTTACTAATGCAACTATTTGTATTATTCGCTGGCAGAGAAAGAAACGTCCAATCATTATTTTATACGACGACATACAATTTCAATAATCAGGCGTAATGATTAGACGGCTACGTGTAGCCTAAGAGTTACAAATAATACATACATAAATTTCAAAATCATTTTCCAAAAGTAAACCTTTGCTTTTCAGAAGACATTCATCAGCCTAATTCCTTCATTTTGAAAAGTCACTTCTCACAGCACTTAAATATTAAAAGCACCAAATATTTAGAAGTAAGAAAACTTCGTAAACATATTAATCCTTAAACTAAACAACACTAATTTCTTTATAAAGTAAATGTTGTTATTTCAAAATTTCCACAGGAAAAATCGTCGATTCGCGTCGAAAATAATGATAGTGTCATATGCCTAATATATTCTTGTTGATAATAATATTAATTCGTCATACATATTGATAAATCAGATTATTCTTTTATCTAATCATTCCGATATGTTAAGCATGTTTATCTCCCATTACGACAAGTACACATTCACCTATCATACAAGTTCAATACAAAATAGTATCAATTGTTTAGTTGCAAATATGTATGATATTAAACTATGAAGTTATGTAACTGAATTATACCTCCAGGCAGTGGCGGCCTTAGGGGGTGGCGAACGGGGCAATCGCCCGGGGCCTCGCACTTGCAGGAGCATCGCATAACAACCCAAGTAAATTTTAAAAAATAAAGATATATAGAATATATACAATTGATGGATATGAATTGTACGAAGAACTGAATATGTGTGATACCTAAACCAAACAACCAGATCTACACACATACTTTTCACGGAGGACAAAGGGCCTCGCAAAGACCTGCCGCCCGGGGCCTCGCAATGGGTAAGGCCGCCACTGCCTCCAGGTGTCTTCTAAAATGATTCCCCTTGGAATTTATGTGCATTCCAATCCGCTGTACAGTACTAGTAATTTTTGCTAGAAATCATTAACGTTTTCGTTAGACCTCTTAGAGACTTACAAGCTAATTAATTGCCACTATGATATAATTACACTTGTATGATGTTAAACTTTTACGAGATGTCGCTAAGTCGTTGCCATTTCACAATTTTATATCTAATATATATATATGTTATTGGGACGAAGGCTGCGAATTTAAAAATAGACGACAAATAAACCAAATATACACAAGTCGTCGAAGCGAAGCCGAAGCGACCGCACATATCCTGATGATGCCACGTGAAGTGGCGAAACGCGTCGAGGCAAATTATTGAATGTTGTAGCGGGAATTATAAGCAAAATAATTTTAAATAATTTCTTTTAAATAAACACTAACCTAAACAATTAGTAGGTATATTTGGTATTAATCCAAATTGAGAAAACAAGTTTTGTTATAATGTAGTATATATACAATAAACAACTTACAATGGTTCAATATGGTCACAATATAATAATATACTTACAGTATTTCTACCAAAAAAAATTCAACCAATGAAGTATCAAATCCAGTATAGAGCACCGGGGCCCCCACCTCCCGGTGTCACAAGAACACCTGAAGAAATTGAGGCTGAAATGAAGAAAATTGAGGCGCAGTATGAAAAACTAGCACTTGTTAATATAGAGTACGTATTTACTTAACTCGTGGCCATATTCCTTCTGGGATAAGCAGAGATCATGGACCACCAGTGCGCTTATTAATCATCTGTTTTCAGACTTCCGGATGACGTCATCTGGCTTGAACCACCTGTAGTATGTCAATGGCAGGAAGCGAGAAAACTGTGGACTAGCAACTACATAAATGATTTTAAATATAATGAAGACAAACTTGTACTTCAATTTAGGACTGGAGTATTGTGTATGTACACATGCGTATCATCCACGTAGAGTTTAGCCATAATAATAAAAAAAATAATGTAAACATTTTCATAGAAACTTTATATGCAGCTGTACAAGATAATAACGAGACATATGCATGCATGCATAAAGGGGTCTTATTTACACTATAATAGTAAAAGTTTTCTTCGTTGAGCCAAACAAAGCCAAAATATCAGGTTGAACACGTGACTTCTTTTGCTCAGAGCGCGTGAACCAGATGGGACATAATAGTGCTTATTTTATTATTTTGAATTCAAATAAAATCTAATTTATATATATCTAATAAATTATTTAATTACAAAATTGGTCTAGTATAATTAGGTCAATAGTTTCATATTATTATCGGCATTAAGTAAAATAAACGACATATATTTTCTAGGGCCCATAGGCTTAGCTACACTAAGATATAATAATTTGCCATATCAAGGTTGGGATTTGAAGCCAGATCCTAATGGGTAAGTTTTTTTTTATAAAATGTTATTAATATGAATGATATTTTACTTTTTGTGTTTTATAATGATGTATAAATAGGCTTCAAGTTGACTTTTGGAAAATCTAGTACATGTAGTTATTAATATTACTATTACTTGTTTTCAAACCACGTTATGTTGGGCCATGAGGCATGACTGTGATGATGAAAGTACATATATTATCTCCAATTTCAGTAAAGGAGTTATACTACAGGTTACAGGCTTAGGTGTGACTGTCACATGGCTGTGCCTATCTAATTACGTAAAATTAAAGTGGGTTACTAACTCAAGTGCACTGAAAGATCATTATAATAAAAAATATAGTGTCAAGAAAATGGTACAGGTAACTACTGATAAGTTCGTTCACATTTGCGTTCAGACTCTTATTTCGCATTGGTTTTTTTTTTATATTCGACACTTTTCTTTCTTTTTTCTTGACAATTAATTGTATTTATTTCTTTCAATATTGATTGGTCGTTTCTTTTAGATTCTCACATTACAGTTTGCATAAACCACCAGAGGATTGTTTTTTATTATATTTTTATTATTCATTCTAGATTATAGAAATCCAAAACAACTTCGGGTCCCGAGGAGGATCCTTAAGTGAATTTTACTCAAATATAACCTACTCGCTATATAACATATTCGCTATGTAGTTTTGCATATAAAAAATTGCAGGTAATGCAAGCGGCTTCGTGCGATTTTTTTCCGGATTTTGACGGTCATAATTATATAGAAGGTTCATGCCCAAAGGAGTGGGCCTTGGAGAGACACAATTACCATGCAATGGCTTTCTTATCTAGAGCATACAACTTTCAATGGAGTCGGTAATACATAGCTACGATTTCTTTTACCACTTTGTTATTATGCAAAATCTTGTTTACAGTTTCATACTATCAAATTAGTGTTGAGTACACTTCTCTGCTGACATAAAAACAAAAAAAATATATATTTTAGCGCAAGTGAAAACTTATGAAGTTAATTTTCTGATAAACCTTTCAGATGGAACGTGTCAGCTGGTAGCAGAAATATTGTTATGCAAATACGAGAAGCGGTTGATAAAAAGCGTGAGGTATTGAAAATGCGTCTATCTCATTTTTCTTATCCATTACCTTTGCGACTAATCCGTTGCACGTGTCTAATCTACTCTATAGGCCATTATTGCAACTTATATCGGCTTCGGACGGTTTGAAATAAAAATTACAAATATATTAGGTAACAATCCATGACTAAGTCAAAGGACCTGCTTATGAATTTAGAAATGATTATCTTCGACAGGGAAAATTCGGCCTCTTGCATGTGACACCACAAAAGGCACAAGTTTTAAAATGTAATGAAATGTCACAAGAATTCTCAACAGAACCTATTCTGGGTTTACAGGTATAAAATCCGTTGTTTTACGCTTATACTACTTTGCAATCTGTTAATCTTTGCGAATATATCCAATACATAGACTGTCTTTTAACGCACTCAACTACATCAAAAGTGTATATATAGGTATTTTTTATGATACGAAATTTGCGCCTTGTAATTTACGCACAAATATTTTTGTTTTGTTTTCAGTTCTACTCTGACTTGTTCACGATGAATTTATCATACGGTTCAGTAGACGCAAGAAGAGCAGTGTTCTCCATGAAATATCAATTAGTCGAAACGGTATTTGATATGTTACAGGAATTAAAATTAAGCAGTTATTCTTAATTAGATTTAATAATAAATCATTTTTACGCAATAAGCACAAATAAAATTATTACCAAATTATTATATATTTATTTATTTCACCACCGTTGTTAAATTGTTATTTCCATCATAAATAGATTATGTAAGTAAAAAATTACATTATTAAGAAATTATTTATTAAGGCCCCTATTCAAGAAAGATACTCGAGCATAGTTTGATCTCTAATCCTCATATATATATAAATGAGTTATTATAAACTAACGAATTGTTTAGTCAAGGGAAGTACCGCACTGTAAACATAACATTTTTTTAATTAGTTCTCAAAATTATCGACAGATGTAGCTACAATTAATGAATATAAATTGAAGTAATTTATAACATAATACTTTAAAACAATTTATTTGGCAGAGTAAATATTGAACCAAAGCCACTATGGGTGCCTTAAGCCGAGTCTCCTGCTCCTGTGTCTTCCAAACATTAGACAAAAACATCGAACATTGGGACGTGGCCTACACGATGTTTTTGCTTTCCGTCGACCACGGAAAACAAAAAACATTGTGTATGAATACAAAAATGTGTACGGCCACGCCCCAATGTTTCGATGTTTTTGTCTAATGTTTGGAAGACACAGGAGCAGGAGACGCGGCTTAACTCTTGTTAGAAGTGTCTATGGCTTAAAGTGGCCTCACATTTCTTGCGCACAATATAAATTGATATAGTCTGCCTCATGTATATACTCGTATGTGTCAAGAAAGATATAATAATTTCTGTTTTATATTTCAAAAGGTAAACAAAGTGTCAAAAAGGTTTCCATTCGCTTTTTCTCACACTCGAGTACAATTATTATTACAAGGGCAGGTACGTCTCGTTCGCATTTATGCATAATTAGTCAAAATCCAGCGCTTTGTGTGGTTTTAAAAATAAATAATGACGGTACAAACAAACTACGAAAACTGGTCAAATTTCAGGAACAACGCTTCTTTCATTCTACTTTTTTTCAACAAAAAGACTAGATTTAATAAATATATATATCTAAACAATTAAAATTAATAATTCTTGATATAGAATACATTCCTACAAAAATCAAAATTAACAATTATATATTTCTGACGAAAGTAAATTATCTGTGCCTTTTTCTTCGCATGGTATTATGATTTTTTCCGTGGTAACATTTTCGTGTAGACAGCACTCGCTTAAGTCTTGTCGAGTTGTCATTTTGAGTTGTCTCTGTTGTTTCAATAATTTTAATAAACATTTAAAACGTGTAGTAAACATCTATTTTACCTTCACTACTGTATGAGATTTAGATTTGTGAAGTTAGGCTAAATTATTGTTCTAAACATGGATGGAACTATCGTGTTAATTTTATTAGTTTTTGTCATGTTAATAGGGTCTTACGTTGCTGGAAGTATACCACTGAATGTGTCTATGTCCGAGGTAAATAACATATGGTCTTCTATTCTAAATAATATAACAATGTTATAGAAAGTTCTACATTAAGTTTTGAATTAATATAAACATGTTTTGGCGAAATATTTGTGTTGTTTGTCTCCATTCCGAAATGTCTAATATCATTGTTTACTTCCAGGAAAAGTTAAAGAAATTCACAATATTTGGTGCAGGTTTGTTAGTCGGAGCAGCTCTAGCTGTAATAATTCCAGAGGGTGTGCGATCCTTGTACAGTGAACGTCCGTCACATCCATCCCCTACTCAAGACTACACAGTACAGACGGTGAAGCATGATGAAGAACTACACACTGTTATTGGAATATCATTAGTACTTGGTAAGATATATTACTGTGTAGTGACTAATATAAATGGCTTTATGCATCTTACCATTGTGTTTATTTTATATTGAAAGTTTTTCATACAAATCTCTGTTGTAATCAGTTTTATTAGATCAGGGTCTGCTTGGAAGCAATGGGTATATAAAGGGTTCCTGTCTACCTGGACGGAACCTATTTGTCTCTTTGAGCCAACAGACAGCTGAGACGACTGTCTCACGCAGGTTTCTATCTGTGGTAGCATTTGTCTGCGCTTATAGACTAACTACACTCTAACTTTGAATTCTTCTATTACCTATATCTACTAAATTCTTTTTATTTAGTTGGTGAAATATGAATGATGCATGTTAATGTTATTGTAGGTTTCATATTTATGCTGGTTGTTGATCAAATATCCTCTCGGAGTTCTGACCCAAGCAGCCACGAAAAAAGCATCACGGCAACTGTTGGCCTTGTTGTGCATGCAGCTGGTGAGTACACCAACCATTTTTATCGACTAATTTTTTGTAGTTTAATTAGTTTAGGGTCTTACAAATTGACAGGCGCCGGAACAAAGTGCACTAGATAGGCAGCCTACCTGTGGCAATAACAAGCACCCTGTATACTGTTTTATTCTGAAATCAACTTGGAGTTTTGATATTTAATTGTGGTCAAACATTTCCAGCCTTCATTAACTAAAATATAAAAGTATACTACGACAGGCAGTGTCCTTCTATATAGATGTATATAATATATAAATCATTTCAATACTCAAATGTTACTCTTTGAAGCCTGCTTAATTTTGTATTCATTTTGTCATGTAAATGGCAAATGATAGTGTGCAATTGTAAAAGTAATAAATTTACAGACTTTTAATTGTACAGATGTTTCTTTAAACATTTTATTCTTTATCAATGAACAGATGTTGTAATGAATTACATGAGAGATTTATTTTGATCACTACGTAATAGGTAATTCTTGCTACATTATGTTATGCTTGAAAAAATCATCTGCAATAAACAGCATTGGTAATCACGACCATGACTTGAATTTATTGATTAAGAAAATTTATTTCAAGCATTACACACATGTAGTAGAATTGTTGTCATTCTAGGTATTTCAGGTATATTTTTCTAGGTTTTTTTTTCAGTTAAGTTTTAATTATGTATACATTAGGACTTTGTTAACATTCTATAATATAATAGTTTTGATTTTAACATGACTAATGTCAAGTAACAATCAATCGTTTGTAGTTAAATAGATATATGGTAGGATCTGTATTTAATAAATGGGAAACTAAAAGGCAGAGCATGACCCAAACAATGGTAACATGTCAGTTTGGACATACAGTCCGTGTCACTTGAATAGCCTCACCCCCAAAATTAGTTATAGATCCAGTTCTATATGAACAACTCTTTATTTGATTTCATAATTAAACGTTAATAGGTGTAACTACTACATCTTTGTTACAAAAGTTTGACATTCACTAATAAATAAAATTGGTCACAGTCTTAAAGTTATTAATAATGATGTGAAAAATAAAAAAAAAATATGGAAAAAATTATAAAGGTCGAAAAAAACCACCTAATACCACACGTGAACGCCGACTTATTTTGCGCGCTGCATCTAACTCTGCGAAGACAGTACGACAAATAGCTAATAGTAAACACTAGTGCTTCATTGTCTACAGTGCGACGTATAATAAATTCATCATCATATCTCAAGCGGCGAAAAATCAGGAGGAAACCTGCATTACGTGATCATCATCAGAAAGTGCGATTATCATTTGCTAAAATACATATATCCTGGACATGTCAGTGGCATAATGTTGTTTTCAGTGATGAGAAAAAATTTAATTTAGATGGTCCAGATGGATATTCATATTATTTCCACGATTTGAGAAAAGAAGAAATAATATTATCTCGTCGTCATTCAGGCGGTGGTTCAGTAATGATGTGGGGTGCGATTTCTTATTATAGGATCATTAGTATTTCGATTATCATAGGTAGACAAACTTCTAAGTTGTACATAAATCTACTGGAAGAGAGGATAAAAGAGATTCGTAAAGTTCTAAAAAAAAAAGTGGATTTTTCAACAGGACAATGCCCCTTTACATACATCACATGAAACAAAAACTTGGTTTCAAGAAAATAAAATTCAAGTTTTAGATTGGCCTTCGAACTCTCCGGACTTAAATATTATAGAAAATGTTTGGGGCTATTTATCTCGTTAATGATTCGCCGGTGGACACCAATATTCTAGCAGGGTTGATCTCATACAAGAAATTCATAATACTTGGAATAATTTAGACATAAAATACATTCGCTCATTATATGAATCTATTCCTAATCGAATTTTTGACATTATTAAGAATAATGGAAAGTACACAAAGTATTAAAAGTAATTTAAATCGATATTTTTCTGTGTTTTATTATTCTGAGGCTATTCAAGTGACTAACCCTATTTCTTATTTTAGTTTATAATTTTTATTAT
>JAPWLS010002307.1:0-95288 GCA_028551675.1 Tineola bisselliella | reverse complement strand
GAATTAATTTGTTTCAGGTAGGCACTACTTGCTCCCAATGACTCTACATGGCCACGATGGACGCTCAAGAGTCTGTAGAAGGCCATTAGAGAGATTTGCACAATGCTGCTTAAGCGAACGTGTCGCTTATGGTGGCGGATCGTGTATGTTTTGGGGTGGCATAATGCTCGATTCTAAAACCGACATTGTCTTCATTATTGGGGCCAATGCTGGATCTAGATCGAGAGGATTAACAGCTCAGCGGTACGTGGAGGAAGTTCTCGAACACCATGTCAGACCGATTTCATGGCTTATGGGGAAAGAATTCATACTAATGCACGATAATGCCAGGCCACACGTCGCTGGGACAGTTTGCGATTATATGGAAGACGTCAATATTAACGTGATGGACTGGTCAGCTCGCAGTCCCGATATTAACCCAATTGAACATGTTTGGGCCGAGCTTAAAAAGCGAGTAAGAGCAAGAAGTCCAACTCCTGCACATCTCCAAGGACTGCAATCAGCCATCAAAGAGGAGTGGAATGCCATTCCACAGGAATTATCAATTCAAAATTAATATGGTCGATGAAAAACAGACTAGGAGCTGTAATTAGAGCTAGGGGAGGTAACAGTCCATATTAATAAAGATTTTATTGAAAATTTCCTGTTTAATTTTATCCAATAACAATATCCAATGTCTTGTTCCTTAAATGCAATAGTCGCAATTTTACTTGTAAGTTTCATTTCATTTCCTAAAACATCATTTTCAGCATTTTACATACTGTTTAGTGGTATCATTATGAAAGATAAATCGATTTGTTTGTCAGGCTTTCGAAGCTTTAATACACACAATGTTGGCATTACAAAAAAATCTTAACATTTTTGTAATTTTTTTTCCATCAAATTAGAATTTGTATAAGTAAATAATTATGATATTTTTTTGATAAATTCGTAATAAATTTATAACTTAGTTGTTATACTTTTACGATTAAATCTCATAGTTAACTTGATTCATTATAAATGCTAAAACATTGTCTTTTATTCATACGTTTTGCTAGTATTAATATGCTGAAATTACGTTATCGTGAACATGTGCTAACAATTTTTAATGGTCGTTATTCATACTAAATAGCGAGCGTCAACTCAGTGTTATGGCTCTACAAGAATTTATTTCCTGTTTTAGTACGAGAAACCCTTGGGTACCCACTCCTATATGTATATGCGAATGAATATTGCAGACATTCTCGAAATTTATTATATGCTGAGAAACCATTTGCAGCGATAATCGAAAGCCAGAATATTTGGAATCTTTGTACCATACTATTTATAGTAGATATCAATATCTATTCAATGCGTTAGAAAAATTCGATTTCACCCTCAGTAGATCGAAGTAAAATTAAATAACATGATACAAAATTTTAGCTAATATGTTCATAAAAGATATTCGTGTTATTGTTACTTTAATTTTCCATAGATTTAAAATTTAGTTTCAATCTATACAAATTTTCGCGGCAAAAATAACATAAATCAAACATAATGATTATTCGTATCTTTGGCCTTACTTAAAAAAGTAAAATGTCAATCCCTTGTCAAATTCTTCTGAGGGTTTTGTGTTTACTTTTCTTTTTTGTACATTTTGTCGTAAAATATGAGATAAACTAGTACAATTACAATATGTTCAGTTATGAATTAAAGTTTCTAACAACTGATCAATCCTTACACATTAAAAACACAGATCCAAAGACACGCAAGTAAGTTATTTTCTAGTTTTTCATATAACAGTAACTACAAAGTTTTTAATTATATGGTTCGAAACTTTCAGATATGAAACTAAAAAGAAACAGGAACAATCCGTTTATGATTTGGGGAAGAAAAGTTATTGTGAACGGCGCGGCGAAAAATGGAGTGCACCTCGTCAACGACAACTTCGTGAACTTGAAACATTAATGCGCGATCGAAACATAGTTTTCTGTGAATGGACAAATGATTCACTGATAACTATTGTGTTCTCATCCGGCATTCTTACATATCTTTCTGTCAATCCAGATAATTTGGAAATAACTCAGATTCTTTTTGATAAATATTGTGTCGGAAAACTATCAGGTCAAGCTGTTACCAGTGGTAAGATAAATAATGATTTATAGCATATGTTTAATGCTGGACAACTCTGTTTATTACTGTGGGACTTACATATTATTGTTCTTTTCTTTAATAGTTGTGTTAAGCAGAAGTCACCTGTTTCTTCATACAGATGGTGGAGCCACACTTATCACATTTAGTTGTACTTCATCATCAACACCTACTCGGATATCTGATAGATCACCACATTTACAGGTAAAATACATGTTGCATATAATTATTGTTTGGGACTAATATTTGACCTCTGCTTTGAATTATGAAAATAATTTTAATTAATTAATCAGATATTTTAAAAATGTATTGTATATGTAATCAGTGTATGATTTAAGGTTTTTTTATGATTATCTTCTTCTTTAATTAAGAGCCTCAGATGTCTAATGCATTTGAGCAACAACAGAATATAAATTTATAAAATTTAAATTTACATGTAAACCTGTATGTCAAAAAGACATCTTGAACAAAAAAGTTTATATGATTGTGTTGTCTTTGGCAACCATATCGCAGATTTAATATTTATTTTAAGGTTTGTATTTAAGCAAAGATATAATTGACCATGAGTCTAGGTGTGTAATTTTTTCTTTTTTGTTTCTGCTTTCGAGTCTTCTTTTGCTTAGTTTTATTTTCAATTATATTTAACAAAGTATTGAAATGAGTATAGAGAGAGTATAGTATGACTAATTGAAATAATATGTAGGCCTATTGAAAATAGGAACTGTCTAGTAAATATGTAGTCAACAAATTGATTATAACACCATAAAAGAGAATTAAAATGTTATATTATAATTTATTTCAGTTTATAGAACTAGTTGGTGGTACCAGACGTAGCGAGAATCACCTCTCATGGTGTGACAGTAACTCGGGTTTAAAAATCTTAGCATGGAGTACATCATCACTGGAACCAGCACCTTGGAGTCCTGTTGGTGAAGACAGGGCAAATTTGCATTTATATCAGATTAATGGGTAAATATTATTAGTAATTAAACATTAATTAAATTAATTAATGTTTGTATCTTTTGCTAGTCTGAAGATTGTCATATGTAACATACATATAAGTAACTAAGTCTATCTATTTACAGTAATCATATGAATCTACTCTGTTATCATCAATTAGAGAATGATACTTTGTCTGCAGATATATCTCAAGTACAGGACAATCTTGTACATATTGTTGAACAAATCACTTATCAAATTGTAAGTCAGTCATTTTTAATCTTTACATTCTTATATTGGATTTTTACTCTTACTAAAATGACATTTTCTTTTTGCACACAATTGGAACTACATGGTATGTTTATTACTTTATTTTTATTATCTCGCCATCAATTGATAAATAATAAAAATTACATATATGTACGTTCAATCTCCTAACCGCAAACTAGGATCGCAAAGGCTGTCAATAATAAAAGTTACTTTTACAGAATGGTGTTAATTTAGACTGGATAAGGTATGAAATACCAAATGAGGATGGTTGCAGAAAGCTCATGACGTCACGAGAGAGTATTACTCAAGTATGGTTGTCAGCACCTGCGAAAGCTGTTAGAAGGTCTCCATGTGACTCACGATTGCTCATTGGTTGTATTGATGGCTCCTTGCATGTTGTACATAAACACTGTGGACTTACTCATACGACATGGGCTGGATTTGTAAGTTTTCAATGCTATTCATGTTAAGTAAAAGGCTCTGGGTTTCTTCACAACTTTCTAACTAACTTATCAAAATCAATATATGCATCATTCATAAAAATGAACACACCATTTATTAATGATGGCCTTGCCTTGGTACAATGGTTAGCAAGCTAGTCTGTTGGGATATGTCATAAGTTTGATACCCAAATGAAGCTTTGTTTATGTATTTTTTAAATTTGATTAGATAGCAACTTCGGTGTGTTGGATGGGTGATTTGATAGCTGCGGTAGAAGAACATGGACGCATACAATGTTTTGATAGAGCATTAAGTTTGTTACAACATCATTCCAAATGTATTGATATTTCCCAACATCTCAGGTAACCTATTTTGCTTTATAAATCACAATTGCAAAGCTTAAATTTAGGCTTACTATCTACATATCTTACTATTACACTAAAATTGTGTTTTCAAACCATAGTAGTCTTTTGCCGAAGTAATTGTTTTTTTGAAACACGCTTAATCGCTACTGTAATTATTATTATAAATTATAATCATTTGATAATAATTGATATAAGGTACAAAAGTATTATGATTTTAGTGAAAACCGTCGAATGTCCGAGGTTACATGGCGAAGATCTCGTGGTGGTTGTGCAGTATTAGCTAAATTTATTGGAGGGCCACTTGCAATCTTACGCATTATACATCCTAGATTATCCATTGTAAGTTTATTATAAGTCAACTGTAAATAATACAATAAAATTTAGGAATTCTGACATATGAAAGCAATACATTGTCACTTAAAATACTGTATTTAATGGGGTTTCTTTTATTCTTCTAAGCTTGCTTATATCATCACCTAAAAATATTTATATTTTTTTATTTGTTTTAGTATTAGTAAGGAAATACACTGTATTGTAAGAACCTATAATTAAAATCTAATTATGATATCAAAATGACGTTTTCCAATATATATATTTTATATTTAAAGAATTGTTACATATGTTTTAAATTATTATAGTAATATTCCATAACACGTTTAATTAAGGCACCAATACGCGTGCGGGGATGATTTTGTTTTAATTTCAGGGTTGGATTCGTTCTGGACGTCCTTCACGCACTTTGGCATTACTACGCTCTCTAGATTGGAATACAGAAGGCGAGGAGTGTTTGTTCTCACTACAGGAGCTCGTATATTCTGTATTGCGACGCACGTTGAATGCGGAGAATGAGGCCATAGCACAAGCAGCTTTAGGAACTTATTTAGCGCCGCAAATTCCCATTGAGCTACAAGCACAGAAATATGCACCAGTTGTTCATGATTTAGCCAGGAAATTCTTTCACCATTTACTGAGGTAACTTTTCATTTAATCAATGGTACCATCCTAAAACAAAAGAACGAGCCAGTCGTGCCGAGTTTGAAATCTGGTTATTCTTTATACATTTAGGCGTGGTCGTCTTGACAAGGCGTTAAGTCTTGCTGTTGACTTGTGTGATTGGGATTTATTTGCGGATGCTCGATGGATGGCGCTAAGATGTGGAAGGCAGGCTATAGCTGACGAGGCACAATCATTGGCATTGCAATATGCTGCCACTGAAGGTTTATTACCACTTTTATTAACTGTTTTGCTAGTAATATAAACTATTCCTAACAGTATAATAATGAAATGATCCACTTTTTGCTGTACAGTTTACAACTAAGTGATAACATTTTTATATTAAAAGCACAACTTGAGTTGGTAAATTCCATAAATTTATCACAATTTTTCGACCTTTGACTCTTCAATTTAGCCTTATTATATTTAAACGGTGCTATATTAAAAAATGGACATGTATATTTAAATTTAAAACTTGTCTTTCCCAGATTCTAGTTGCTCAGCATCATGTTCACAATGTAGTTCACGTGCATCTTCATACACATCATCAGAAGAAGAAGAAGTCAATACCAAAAACAACCATGTAAAGGCGCCGCCTCTTCCACGAGTGCCATTGCCGCCGAGACCAACTATAATGCCAGTTCCCATAACAACAAACGAACCAATATCAACTAACAGTATACGCCCCAATCTACACCAATACTTAGAAAGAGATCTGACTATTTGGAACATTGACGCTCAGCCGATATTAAAAAATACCTTATACCAGGCTGATGGAACGCTCAAATGGCATACAGACTTACCTCTACATACATTTCAAGAGCAAAAACGTATTCAGCCCAATCATAGTGTTGTGGATGTTATACCCAGGCCCAGAGACGAGAAATTAGGAGCTTCGAGATTTGGTAAAGTGTATCAGAAAGAGTTACCAGAAGAAGTGCCCAGTCCGATGACAAATATGTTTCGTTATCATAGCGATATGTCTATTACTACTTTAAAACACGAACGCAACGGTCCAGAGCCTCACAGACTGAAGCAAAACGGCGAAAAGAATAAAGTTAAATTTTCAGATACAGTCACTATTGCCGTAATGTCTGTAAGTTATATCTTTTTGGATTTTTTAAATATCATTTGAAGGGTTTTTTATTGACTGCTCGTAGGTTAAAGACACACAAACATACATTTTGTTTTTTATCTCAGAAATAATTTAATTATTTATTAATGTCTCCAGGAGGAACCGAGAGCGTCGCCTTGTCGCATATTATCTGAGAGTGTGCCACATTTGCCATCTGCCACAACGTCGGGTACGGCTCTGGACTATGTAGAAGTGTGAACAGCACTCGGCATGATTATAGCATGTACACCGAATGCACAAACGCACAGAAACCATAATTTCTCTGATTTGTAGATGTAGTAATCGTATTTTTTTCCAATCTAGCTCAAATCAAGGAAATTAACCTGTTACACACACTGTTTACAATTGTAATAATATATTTATATATCCTTAAATATAGATACACCATAACTGACTATTTATTATAAGAAAATGAAATTGTTATGTGTTTAAGTTAACTTAGATTTACATTTGACTAGCAACTCGCTATCAACTTGATGCATGTTTAAGTGAACGTTTGTAACCGGGAAACTGACGCGCTCCTTTGATTTAGTTTATATTGCGCGTTGACTAAACAAACCTGTGAACGCTTAACTGTACATATACTTAGTGGGAGCAGTTTATTCAAAACAGCGTTAGATACACTTAGCTAATAGCTACGTATGGGTAGTTTTATTTTGTATTTTAAGTTAAATTTCATTTAGACCAGGAAGGCATGTGATGATATACTGCATGTATGTGTTATTTATTTGCACTCTTAATGCATGATTGCACACAGGAACCATCTACGGAAGGATCCTGTAATATATTATAGTAATAATTATAATTGAACTGAATTGTTATTCCCTTTTCAGATGTGCCAGCTCCAAAAAATCCGCCTAAAATTAAAGTAGTACATTTTGGTATGGTGTGAAATTATATAGAGATATTTAGTTTATCACAGCAAATAATTATAATTGTATATTTTTGCCATATTTAGAACGAATGGGTTAGTTAAGTAATATAGTGCTGTTACATTGCATTTATTAAATATTATTTTTAACTGTATTGTATGTAGGGAACCGCGTATTCCGTACACGAAATAATGTAACAATTTAGTGATAAAAACCGTCCATTATTTTTAATTATATCTGTATAAATCCACGTTTTGGTTTTTTATTTCTCCAATATTGCAAACGAATAGCGCCGACCTTGAAGTATGAACCGCTAATGTAGACTAATATTGAGTAAAACAAGAAGAACGAGGGTCAGCGTGCGTATAATGCATTTCTAAAATTATATAGGTGAAACCTAGGCAGTTGAAGGATCGTACATAGTCCTTGACTTGTCTTTAAACTGTTGAACGAACTACTACTACTATTAAGAACAAACTACTCATTACAGGACCACCACACAATGGCAACTATGGATGAATGATGATCCGCCAGCTATAGAATAATTTTTACTTTTCGATTGAAATCAAGTAAACAAAATAATCGAATAATTTGTTTTACGAATGAATCCAACACTAATTGCTTCATATTAACGTGTCATATGTAACTGTCACTTGTCAGTCGGTTCAGTGGTCGTTTGTTGGTCTGAGTCGGGTTTCTCGCTTTCTAATCGTATTTATATTCTATTTCAAGAAAATTTTCTTGTTATTTAAGAAACAAACTAAGCTGCGATACCCTTGGAAGAATTTCTATTTATAATGAAATGCTTCCTCGTCGCCGTAACGTTGGTGGTGACTCTGAGAAGTTGCCCCTCATAGAGGACTCTGATTCATATAGTAAATTGGACAAGAAAGGACATTCGAAGCCCTACACAAGCAGTAATTATAACTCTCCAGTTGAAACTTCGACTTTTGTCGAACAAGATATAATATTCGACTTTTTAGAGGAGCCAATATTTGAAGCAGTAATGGCAGCGAGAGATCGTACTAATGAGTTTATAGCGACAGTCCGAAGTCTACAGGAAAGAACCATAGCACGTCCCGTAGTTAAAGACAAACGAAAAGCTGTGGCCCTAGAAACTTATTCCCAGTTCATGAGTATGGCAAAAGTCATAAGCAAAAATATTACCAGCACTTACACTAAACTAGAGAAATTAGCCATGCGTAAGTTACTTTTATAATTTGTTTTATTATTTAAGTAATATCATTACTTGAGAAAATGTTTCTTTTAAAACAATATATTAATTTTAGTTGCAAAAAAGAAATCTCTATTTGATGACAGACCTACAGAAATACAAGAATTGACATATATAATAAAGGGTGACTTAAGTTCTTTGAATCAACAAATAGCGAAACTTGGTGAGATGCCTCGAGGTCGTCGGAGTATGCACAGTCACTCTTCCAGTGTAGTGCTTGCTTTACAGTCTAGATTAGCATCAATGAGCAATCAATTTAAACAGGTAATTTTTAGTATAAACAGTTTAATAAAAATATTGTTTTTTTATAAATATTTAACCTTATGATAGCACACTTGATAATATCTTAAATTTTTCTATTAACAATATCATTTGGATTTTTAGGTGCTTGAAGTAAGATCAGAAAACTTAAGAGAACAAAATACTAGACGAGAACAGTTTAGCAGGGTGGGGCCTGTTGCTAAGGAAGTACCAACACTATTACAGCAAGACCAAGTCAGTATTGACTTTGGTGAAACGTCAGGTGGTTTACAAGTGCAACAATATGCTATGCGGGATGATTCAGACACATATGTTCAACAACGAGCTGAAACTATGCATAACATTGAAAGCACTATAGTAGAGCTTGGCGGTATATTCCAACAGTTAGCGCATATGGTGAAAGAGCAAGATGAAGCTATAGGTAGAATCGATGCAAACATACAAGAAGCAGAAATGAATGTAGAAGCAGGACATCGGGAGATTTTAAAATATTTCCAGAATGTTACAGGAAACCGTGCTTTAATGTTCAAAATTTTTGGAGTTCTAATATTCTTTTTCATCTTCTTTGTTGTTGTGATGGCTTAAAATGTAAATATTAAACTAATTGCATACAATTAAGTTTCTAAAAAAAATATTTTATTCCAGTATATTATATGTATAAATATTATTAAATTGTAGGGGAAGATTTATTTTTTTAACTAATTTAAATTATTCTCAAATGTTATGTCTCAGGATTTTTGATGTTATTATTTGTTGTAAATTCTTAAAGCATTTACATTATTATTTCTGAAAAAATTCTTTATTAAAAGTATTGAAATAACTTGATATGAAGTTTGAATGAAATAGTTCCATGGTGTATGGGGCTCTGCAAAATTCTGTAACCTTAGTAAGGGAATGACATTATCAAGGATTAGTTGCACTAGGAGTATCGCACATATGATAATATGAAATGAATATTAAGACGGCAGGAAATCAAACAAAATCAATAGCTTTATGAAAGATTGTCAGATTAGAAATATTACATAAAACATTATATTTTTATTACAATGTTGAATTAGAATACATGAGTAACAGCAACTTAAAACTTTCGAGCTTAGCTTTTAAAAGTAAATTGATCTACAACTTTTAAACAGCATTTCTGATTCATCACAAAAGTGAACTTCTATATTTTCACACAATAATGCTTGTGACAAAAAATAACTACAGTAATACCCCGCTTTACGCGACCCCGTTATGCGCGGTTTCACTATTCAAATTTCGCGCTCAATTGCCCCGCAGTATGCGAAAGAGTGCGTATAAACATAATGTAGTCATCAACTTCTCTATGCTCGCGGGAATTTCAGTTAACGCGATTTTTTCCGGAACGTATCCCTCGCGTAAAGCGGGGTATTACTGTATCACTAACATAAGTTGCAAGATTTATGTAAAATTATAAACGATACACGACACTCATTAAAAAATATAAAATAGTTCACATTAAAAAATTTATTAATTACTTTTATCAAATTCGGCTTCATAAATGTTGAATGGTTACAGAAACTTAATAGAGAACTAAAGATAATAATGTCATATTGTATATTTTATGAATGAAGGTCTAAAATGTTAAAATTGGTTAGTGTTAAGAGAACCAACCAAAGTCTATTAGTATTTTACTTCTGATAAGTGTAAACACGTATTTAACACCCAGTTTTAGTGTCACATTCATTTTGAAACTATATCTTATATATTTACAGTAAACTTGTAACACAAATTATTACAAAAATTCATCACACCAGTCTTTGAGACACTGAAAACAATCTAGAGACTGTTTTGAGTTCGCACTACAAGTTTCTTTCATCCATTCTTGAAATAATTCTTGATCCTTCTTCAGAACCAAAAACTGCCCCAAAACTACGTAAGCCTGGAAAGAAAGTAATATATTATTAAGTTGCAATGAATCGAGTAAATAAAGTATACTAATTATATTTATAGAATGACTCACCTTATCAAATCCCGCTGTTTGCAATCTTTTACCCAACACTTCGCCGACACCCGCCAGTTCAGTCACCGGCTTCTCACCCATAGGCTCCGCAACGAAATTCCTATGTTTTTGTGATGTGCTAGACATTGTATGTAATTTCTTATCAAACTATAACAGTAAATAACCACTAAACTATCAAAATTGAACGCTCACAATTCACAACGCGCACCCACAGACGCTTTTCGGTTTAGGTTTGACACTAGAAGTTTTAATTTGTATTGCCAGCATTTTTTATACACTGTATTACCAACAACATACGTATTATGATGTAATTGTATGAACGTTTTCTATTCGTAAAAACATTTCAACACGTAAAATCAAATTTATTAAAAGTAAGTTGCTACATTAATGAAGTAAAGTGATGGTTTACGCGAAATTCTGGATATCGATTTTCATGAATTTTTGTTAATGTGTATAATGGTAAATCTAAAGCCGAGTCTCCTGCTCCTGTTTCTTTGAAACACAAAAACATTGAAACATTGGGGCGTGGCCGTACACAATGTTTTTGCTTTCCGTCGACCACGGAAAACAAAAAACATTGTGTATGAATACAAAAATGTGTACGGCCACGCCCCAATGTTTCGATGTTTTTGTCTAATGTTTCGAAGAAACAGGAGCAGGAGACTCGGCTTAATAAATGTTGAAAAATATGAATGACAATGGTTAAATTGAGTAAAGATGTGATGACTGCAAAAAAAGTAATAACGGGTATTATGCTGAAAACTGAGCTCCATGGATAATGATCCCTTAAACTTCAGTAAATCTACAATAATATAAATTTTACAAACAACAGTTTCTGGCTGTGTAGACTCGATCCCTTGGCCTTAAAATGGAGAAATAACAACAAAAAAAGTCACCTCATAACTCCCAAGTTGCTCGATTTCCACAAAGTTTGAGTGGGAACTCCAGATACGGGATAAAGTTGAGAATTTGTTTTATGATATAAGGGAAATTTTATGGTTTCTTGTTGATCTGTTGCCCGAATACTCGACATTGGCAGAATTGTCTTCATGAGACATCTCAGAATAAAAGAAGCAGAATAAAGTTTCAAATATACCTGGAGCTATCGCTTTATTTATTATCTAAGATTATTTTTTTGACTTCGATAAAGTCACAATTTTGTTTTGTTTTTACTACTAATTTAATTACTTAGCAGCATAATGTAAGTATTTAAAGTAAATGGAGAAATAATGTAAATGCTTAGCTTAGCTCTATTAGGGATCCTTGTTTTAACTGTTTTTTATGTTTATTTCAGGACTGAATACTGGAAATCACAAGCACGTAAATATTGTGATTTTTGCAACTGTTGGATTGCTGATAATAAAGTGGTAAGTTTTTATAGATCTATATCTTCTAACGTCTCTGTAGCTTAGTAATATGCTAAAACCTACAAAACCAATCAAATACCACCTAATAGTTGACTAAATTATCAATCTAAGATGATTATTACGAATTACAATTTATATTTAGTTTTTATCTTAGTCAGTATCATTTCACGAAAATGGTAAACGTCATAAAGAAAATGCAAAGAAACACATCACAAAGTTATATAAAAAAAGTGCGAAGGAGCACAAGCAAAAAGAAAAAATGGATAATGAAATTAAAAAGATGGAGGAAGCTGCAATGGCTGCTTACTTGAATGATCTACAAAATAATGCAGATCTTACATCCAAGGTTTGTTAGTCATGTATACAATACATATTTATAATAAATGCCCTGTGGGCTTATCACGAATTTAGTCTGGCTTTCGAATCAAGCTGTCACAAGTAAAACGGATCCGTTAGCAATCGGGATCATAAATTTTTACTAACAACTAACGAGCACCAGCAATCGATCAAATGAACGAAAGATCGAGACGTTCGAAAATTAACAAAAAGTATCTAAAATATTGTAGTTCCAAATCCGCACGCGGTGGCACTGCTCAAATTTCCATACAAATCGCTTGAAGCGAACTCGGTTCGAATGCCAGACTAAATTCGTGATAAGCCCACTGATCTCAAACTAGAGTATCTGTATTATGTGTGGGTTTCAGTACAATGATAATACACATCAATTATCAGTGCATACCAATAAATACTAATATTTTTAAACAATAAATAAATATTTTGCTATAGTACAAGGCTTTAAAATTGTTTTTTATTTGTTATTTTATAAGTAATAGAAATTATTTGCTTTCAGAGTATAAATATTGCATTAGGAGAGAACAATGAACCTGAAATTGTGAGAGAAGTACCACCACTTCCACCAGTTTGGCGAGAAGTAAAAAATAGTGATGGAAATAGTTACTATTGGAATATTGAGACTAATGGTTTGTAAACAAAAGCAATAAGGCTGGGGGTTTTTACAGAGTATCTGATGGAGACTTAGTACAAACTTGTCCATATGTTGTTCACTGTAACCACACCACTTAAGTTTGTTAAATGAAGTAGGTAGTAACTCAAATTAACAATATAGTGAAAGTGATTCATGAATTAATTATTTGCAGATTTAAAAATGTGACTATTCTTCCTCAATTCACTACTGAAAATGACTATTCATGCATATAAAACTAAAGTATACATAATATACTTACAGAGACTGTTTGGGAAGCACCTGACAATTATTTGTCATTGGCACAACAAGAAGAGCAAGCACTAAAGGAAAGGGAGCTTGCCGAGAAAAGGCTACGAGCACAAGAAGAATTGAAGTAAGTGACGGTTTTACATACTGAAACAAATATTTTCAAAATACTATAACTGTGATTGTAAAGCTGCAGAAGTGTCTGATTAAAATATTGAAAAATGTTTAAACATGATAGTAAATGGAATGGAAAAGTAAATTAAATCATGTTCGCCAATAACCCACGACAACACTTTTAGGTTACTGGTTATTTTAAAAGTAATAAAAAGGTTATTTAGGCTAGTTCTAACAATATTATAAATTCCTATTTTATTTTCTACACTTAGAACATTGGTTTAATTCATTGTATTTAATAAGTATTACTGTCAATCTTTTTATAGGAAAGAACAAGCAAAAGAAGAAATATTAGAAGCTAAGGCTCGTGTAGAGCGGGAGAAGTTAAAAAAACGCGCCGTTAAGACTGAGGAGAAACCTACATATAGATATCATTATGGGCCAGAACCCAGAGCTGGTGACCCTTACGGCTCTTGGAAACCAGTCATCAAAGAGTAAGTTACAAATAATAATAATTTATCAGAGAATGTGCAAGAAAACCATACATGATAATGTTGCAAGATGAATAATTTTATTTTCAGAGAAGTGAATGTAGCTGATCTTCAATTGCCCAAAGTAGAAGTTTTTGAACCACCCGTAGTTGTAGAACCAGAAATAATTAAGTTTAAGGAAAAGAAAGTAGAATCACTTGGTGAAGGACCTGTTGACTTTAAAAAAAGAAAACTTAATAGTAATTTTAAAAGAAATATGCGACAAAAAACAAATGATGATGAATAATGAATTTATTATTAATAAATATATATTTTTTATTTCTTTTTTTTATTGTATTCCTTTTATAGGTTTATCAGTATTATTCAAGGGAGTGTCTCATATCATAAACGAGGCAATATTAATGAAAAATTGCATGTAACACAATAAATGGATGCATGCACTGGTTCCTAATGTGAATACACTTTACCATCATAATAAGGATAGCATCCGGACCCGACACAATTACTTTTTATTGATATAATATAAGAAATATTATTTATAGAAGAATTATTATTCGTATGATGATACCCTAATGTACCAAGAGATGGCAGCACTTAAGTAATTATCGTTCATTTACGGACGAAATATTAAATAGACATTTTTGAAATTTTACAAGAAATAAAGACCAACGCTTTTGACATTTTCGCTTTTATTTTATGGTTCCATGTGGTTTTTCTTTGGTTTTTGATATGTGCGTTATATTCGTATCTGAAATAAAGTGGTATACTATTTTGAAACTGATACACATAATACGGATTAAGAAGTATAGGTGTTTAATATTACTATCATTCAATTTCGATAGTTCTGGGTATATTTATGCGTTTTAGACACCTCCCGCGCCTCACGAGCGACAACTAATGGCCAATGTAGATGCCGCACAAAAACTTGATGTTTGAAATATGTTATGTCGTTGACTTTATGGACTTCACTAAAATATAAATCAAGCAATACAATAGCAGTACTTTATTTCTATTTATAATTTAATTTTTTATTCAATGCTTGGGATATTCTATTCATTAAATTGTCACGAGCAAGCGAGCCATAGATGTAACACAGGCATCATTATGCCTACCTATTAAAATCTTTAATGTGTCATTGTATATATCACACAATAAAGCACGTTTGAGGACACTAGAGGTCATTAGTTTTCCTAATCACGAACGGGATGTTCGTCCCTATATAAAAGGTTGTCACAATCCTATGAGCCACATATTAATCTTTAATCCGCTGCGGCATTCCCGTCTAGTACATACTAGATACCCGGATTTGTGTATCGGTGCGAGTGGTTATTTTAAACTGCTTTAAAATGATGAAATTGGTGAGTTTTTCTAATGTTATTGTATCTTATTATCAAGAAAAAATATTAGTTATTTTAAACTTAGTGAATACGATTTTACTAATAATAAGTTATGATGCTTTCTATCATTTGGGAAACCTCTCCACAACGATGGCTATAATTATTAAAATAAATTTAAAAAATCAACATAATTACAGTAATTTGCAAATAATAATTAAATTTATACTTACTATTATATAATTTTTATATTAGTTAGAATTTAGTAATAGCTTTCATTGGATTTCATTTCGTGCCAATTTTATGTGTTATTCAATTTAAAAATAAAATCCGATATAGATTATAAGTTAAAATCAATTTTCAAGGTCATCCTTCTCTGCGTCGTAGCAGCATTCCTCGTGATGCCGTCTGCAGCTCGACCGCAAGTGTTGTTAGACGGCTACGGATACTACGCGGCCCCTGCAGCTTACGTGTCATCATACAGCACACCATTGGCTTATAGTTACCCCTATGGTTACGCTTATTCGTACCCTTATGCATATTATTAGTGAATTATTGTTTGTTACTAAACAATATATTTCTTTGTAATTTAAAAAAATGGTGATACACCTTAGTTCAGTTTTATTGGTTAACTGTCAACAGAGTTTCGGAGGAAGTAATAACATGTTTTAATTTTTCATAATTACGGGTTTAGAAAACGAATTAAAAAACGAAAAAATAGTAAGTAAAATTATATTAACAAAATTATTTAATGCAGTAATTTTTAATTATACTCTTAATAATGTTTATTTAAATAAATTCTTAATATACATTTTTATTTATTTCATTTCTTATTTTAGATTGCATTATACCTTTGCCTACTTTGAGAAACGCATGTATGGTGAAATCATAACGTTAATTTTTTTTGTATTGGCTTTGCATCCTAGTATCCAGTGATATTTACGTTTTACAAGAATTCTTTGCTTCTTACACTTTCGTTTTCGTTTTCAATTATTGTTAGTAAATCAATGAAATCGTTATTAAAGTTTTTGATATGATTTTATTACACTTTAACATTTGAAAAAAGAAAACTTTATTTTTACAATGAAAAAAGTAAAAAAAAACATACGAACAATTTTTGGACAATAATGTTAATATATGTAGGTATATTTACTAATATAAAGTTGTCTCCAAAAATAGCTTGCTTTTCATATTTATTTAAATGACACATATTATGATTCAAGGTCAGTGATTACACCATAGTTAGAGCCTGCCCAAGGTCGTGATTATTCGAATATTCCTCCTCATTTGTATTCAATCAATCGCACCATTTGACAAGACAATGAGAGGCGCTTAACCGTTGATAATAATAATTGTTTGAGATTCAAATCTGATTAATATAAGAAACGGATTTATCGGCTAGCTCTGTCGTTGTTCGTGGTGGGACGTTTTTGGCGAATAAAATACTTACGTCCGCTCTATGTTTATAACCAATGCACGTCACGGACAGACATGGACCGCACAGATACCTACGCGACAACGCTAACGTGGCGATGCTATATAATACGAAACTGAATTTCAAGATAACATAATTAAATTATAATAAATAGTCATAAATATGTATGTATGTATTAAAACAACTGTTAATCTAAAACATGTTTGCAAAGCAATATCTCAATTTCATATTCTATATTTATTTTTATTTATATATTTATTTTTATTATTCCGTTTCCCATTTCATATAGACCTGTTCGCGAACACATGTTACTCGTGGTCGTGTTATTTACTAACCAAATTAACAAATAAAACACAATTCTTTGTACGATTATGTTATGTAATAATATGTTTTAGTGACTTAATAATTGACCTACTCAGCAATTGGAATAAGTAGGCGTCTAATATACATTTTACAAGTATTTACAAAAAGGTTTTGAAATTCATTTTGTCTTAATTAGTATCTAAATTATTACTGATCTTCTCTTGTAATGTAAAACAATAGCATATACTTCAATAAAATACATTAATATTATCGTAATGACATGACTAAACATTTGTACGACCACTCGTAATTGATAGACCATGCGGAACTATGTTACTTATTTGTGTTCATAATATTATTGTAGCATGTATCCATATATTAGTTTCACTGCTACACTTAAAATGAACTACTCATTTTCACAGATCGTTAACTTGGACTCGGCATTGCAGTTACTGTTTCGTGCCACATTTCAGCAGCTTGCGAACATTGCCAGTCAACCAATTCTAAATACAGGCGTTATGGCATCTGTTTTAGATATCTCGCATCCTATATGCAGTAACTGACAACTAATATAAATTCACTGTACATTATCATACCATAGCCGCATTAGAAGTATGACGTAACGCTCCAATTTAATTACATATACCTAGTTTTATACAACGATTATGGTATTTTGAAAATAAATGTCAATAACAAAATATTATAGTTATGAATAATATTTGTAACATTTCTTTAGTAATATAAAACAATATTTTTACGTTTAAATAAATAAATGCAATTTCATTTGACTAAACTACTATTTACAATATTTTTGGATTATTCATGAAGACTATTCACATATATTTTTTAATGTTAATTGTAATATAATAATTTTTGCGTGTCTTAATCCTTTACGTATCGGTTAGATGATATCTATTTGATAATTAATAAATGTTTGATAAGATGTAAATTAGTTTAAAATTTATTTAAAATCACTTAACAGATTGTTCACTTCATATTCACTTTACAACAACGTCCTTACGTTTTTATTCTATATAGGATATTTAATTAATCTTGCTTCTTAATATTTTCTTCTACGCAACTTCTAGATCAGAATCTGACTCATCTGAATAATGTCGAGGGTGCATGGGTGCTGGGCCCTGAGATACTGACGAAGGGGAAAGCGCTGGGTGAGGAGGAATGCCACGTCCGCAGGCGCGCTCTTCTTGAATTTTGCGAAGTCTTTCTTGCTCCTCTCGCTTCTGTTTACGCCATTTTGCGCGACGATTCTTAAACCATACCTGTGAAGAAGCAAAACTAGAGATAAATGTATTTGTAGAATGTAATTTAAAACAGATTATTATGGACAATGGACATTCGGTGAGCTCTATTAAACTTTCTTATAAAAAAAGTTTAATAAAATTTCTATTAACAAAATATGAATTGTGTCATTGAAAAAATCGCCCGAACACCGAATAATAGGACAGCCATTCCACATCATAATAATCCGCCGTGTTACATGTGGAATCGACCCAATTCCTCAACAAAAGGAACAAGCTACCGAATCAGTAATTGGTCCATTCATGTAGAAAATCTCCAGACATTTGTTAGAAAGCGTGGAGATGCGTTCACATTGGCGGTTCTAAGTGAATCTATGTCGCCATTGTAGCCACTTCCACTTGGCCGAGGCGTTTACTGAAATGAGTTCTCATGGCCGCGGGTGGTCGCATATCGATCTCTTTGTTGACCCTCTATAGTCACAACACTATTTCGTATCCTTTTCGGCATATTTGTAAAGCCCTTTATTTAGTGAATACTATTCATTCGGAGAATAAACTCCATCCGATACTTGAGTATATTATATCGCAGTAATATTTGAATTTGAATGACGTTTTTTGTAATTTAATATGTTTGTTGTTAGTTACATTTTCACCAGCACACTTATTTAGACTTGTCTTCATCATAGGGTAATGGGAACTTAAAATAAGCCATAAATAAAAGAATCTAATTAAAGAAAAACGTTGTTCGTTATCACGAGGAGCATTGATTCGTCGTGATAACTTTTCGGTTATTTGTCTATGTAAGCTATTTGTAATTGTTGTTATAAATCTTTATGTTAATGTAATATACATACGTTTAGACGATTTAAATGTTTATATAAAATGTAGTCGCAAAGGCTTGACCTGAAACGGTTCTTCAGCAAGGAAAACAGAATGAAAAATATGCCGCGGCTCGATTGCTACATATATATAGAGTGATAGATATTTAAGTAGATATTATTTAAGTCAATTAATATAGGTAACAAGGGAAATGTCGTTTTTTTGTTTTATTGTTAGTTTTTTTAATTTAAAATGTAGGTATTTATGTTTTGGGTGTAGGTTTAATGTGTTTTCTTTATTACCGTGTACGCATTGCACTCAAAATAAATACCAAATTTTACTTAAATGCTATTCAATATAATTCGAACAATAAAATCTTGACTTCTCTGACGAGCCAATAAAAGTCCTTCCGTACAAGCGGTTAAAAGAGCGGCGGTATTAAAATTAATTCGTAAGCGAGACTTCTATTGTCGTTGTTAATTGCATTACAAGTGTCGGACGGTAGCTCAACAAAAACCCCATTAACGTTCGTTGAATGAGTGCCGGGGCTTATCTTTCGCCTGCCGCCCGCCTATTATCACGCGCTCGAGCGGCAAATATGCTCACAGTTTTGCTATCAACGGCAGACTTTGAGGCGCTCTGCGACATGAACGGGGCTCATTTTGATTTTGCACTTGGGTCCGTGGCAAGTGCTTTGGCTATTGTTCTTTAACAATATAAGATTAACTTCGACTTAACATGAGAATTCTGGGTAACACACTTTTTCTTTTATAGTAGCTTGATATATGACCACACTCTACCTGATGTTAAGCTACAATGCCAGAGTGCTAGGTCCAGTTTTCTCGCAATCTCGTTTTTTACAGTCTTCTCGCAATATCCGGATAGTTGAAATAGATTTTTATGAAAATGGAACTCTGTTACACTCGTCTTAAAAATAAATTATCAGCAATATAGGTACATATTGCTGATAATTTCATTGTTACTTGTTTTAAATGGCACAAAGAAAAATGTAGTCAACAATTAAAGCTACTTATACCGATTAGTTAATCTTTAATCAGGGAACTTGAGGTAAACAAAGCAATTTCCAATTCGTGTGGGTGTTTAACTTTTGAAGTCAATATTCGAAAGTAAACTATGCTGGAGCTGAAGTTAGCTTATCGCTTATAAACCGCGGGTACTACTAAATAATGCCAATAGCGGCCTTCGTGTCGCTCCATTGTTTCATGTTCACAATATCGAGAATCAGGAAAATTCTATTGCTTTGTGCAGCTTCAATTAAACTCTTATGTAAGTACGTACACGCTTTTATGTTAACTTTATAACAATATGATAATAAATTATAAAACACGATTTTCCCATTACAATCTATATTACGATCAAATGATTTCATTGAAATTAGCTTTTAAGTAAAAACACAATTCGCAATCGATCCCTATCGAGCAACGTAACTTACTCCCTGAATGTTAGTATATAATGCATTTCAGAAACTTCCTGCAGCCCTGACCAAACTTCAGGAAGAGAAGACTGATAAAACTTAGTGAATTTGATATCGGTTTAGTCGTGCACTGACAGAATCAGACTGGCAAATTGATAAAAGCCTTGACGCCCTTTTATAAATAAGTATAAATAGAACTGCAATGCTTAGCTATAATGTAAGCGTATGGCAAAGCGGAAATGTAGCTATGGGAATTTGTGCAGATGAGATAAGGGGCTGAGGATATAGCCTGGGGGTAGACCTCCGCTTGAACGCCTGCGCCATATTAGATTGCTATTGTGTCAACAACAACGCCTGTTTGCATGTAGTTTAACCAAATTTTAGGTGTTAGGCTGTTTATTGATACATTCCAAAAAGTTTTTAGAGCCCACGTCCAAAATAATTAATATAAAGTATATTATAATGTTTAAAATTAGTTTGTGTGAATTAAATATTATAATCTTATGATATAAAATAATAAAATTGATAACTAAATTGAATAACAGTCATCGACCGTGCGAAAACGTCCGCTGGGAGATCGAACGAGTGAACGAAAAGCGTAGCGGAGAGCGGTGAACCAAGCCCAAACTTATTGTAATAATGTTGTGAGAACAAACAGAGCGCACCCTCCATCTTGTTTGAGATTACAATTACGGTTTTAGCAAACTGATTTATTAATGGAGCGCCTGATCCGCCTCTGATACCTTAATGTCGAGTTAATTTACATCGGGCTGTTTTTCAAGGCGGATAATTTCACCAAATTGTTCCTTTCATAGATCCATTGTGTTAATGGATATTTATTTAACAGCAATCATGTATTGAGGAGCTCTCATAATTTAATTAAAACATCCTTTTAATTAATACCAAATGTAACTACATTATCTATGTTCTAAAGCGTATGGTCTTCATTAAAATTATATTTATTTTAAATATGACTTCAAGCCAATTTGTTGAAATGTGTAAGGGTGGCTTTTGCCGTCCGTGTCTGATTTGGTTAATTATTATAGTAGACTTGCAATTACCTCTCATGGTCCGATAGAAAATCCCTCACACCTGTCTGGTTACATCGATTTAATAAAGGCGAAATGCATTAGTGTATATTAAAAACGGCATTCGTGAGTATAATTCCACAAAGGGCCACTTCAAATCACACCCACCTTGTTTCGGTAATGTCAAAACATCTCCTCGACGGCCGGAGGCTGGAAAAGCATCCCCTCGCGACTGTCACTTCATATCAATTACCGCGAGCAAACAGCCGTGGCCGCGCTCTTCAAAAACGACCTATCTCCGTACAATACGTGAATCCAGACGAAATTCAATTGTCAAAAGATTGCTTTAATAGTACCCCGTTATGAAGCCCAATCGAAAAGGTATTATCTCGAATGGAAACTCGATCAAAAGCAACGTCTATTGCAAGCGACAGAAAATTGAATATCCGTGCAATTTTTAACGAAGGGTGCTGCGAGGGATCGCTCAACAAACAACTGACTCCCCTAAACGTTATACTTTGAAAACAATAATTTGTGTTGCGTATCGAAGGCGTCTATAAATAATAAAGTGATACTCCACTTCGAGACGTGACCCAGGAGAAAGGGGGATTCAAGTTTAAATAAAAATAAACAGGGAATTATTTTATTTTTACTAAGTGATACATTAATACTATACTAATTGATTGGGGTGATAAATACGAATCAATATTATATAGCGTGTTTTACTACTTTATAATGATCTTCGTGACGCAGTGGTTTGTGAGCCAGTGAGTTAGAGGTCCCGGGTACTATTCCCGGTTAAAGCAAAGATTTATATTTATATAATTTAAAAAAAAAAAATTGTATCTAGTATAGGTGCATATTTGTGCTGTCCTCGTTATAATAGCCCAGGCTGTCCTAGTTTAGTGGGAGATCATTGTATACGTATTTTATTAAAGTAACCAATGATAAATAACTTACGTATGTAGCATATCTAATTTAAAGTGAGTAGAGTATTTTAAATTAGTTAAATCGTGTACGCAAATAATCTCTGACATGAGCGACAGTAAACGCGAAATTTTGAAAATAATTACACAAATAGGCATGTATTAAATCCGAAAACATAAATCATTAAATATCACGGCATTTTCACAGATTTCTGTTCTACTTTATTCGCAATAAAATTCATAATAATAATAAAATTAGACGCTTCCTTTGTTGGATCAAAGTGTGATAATAAGCGTGAATTGAAAATGTCCCGACAACGGCGGGTTACAAAGACTTTATATTCAGCAGGTTAGGAGAGACAATATGGCGACGTTTCGCTTTATTACTTAGTAACATGCTAGGAGCTTCGTATCTTTATATCTCCCTATTACCAGATAAGCGGTGGGCCACGGTGGGAGGTTGCTCTGGGTTGGGTTCACCCACTGGGCGGGACGACACGCCTACTTTTTCTTTCATGTCACTGTCTGTCTCCCAGAATAAAATAGTGTCTCCTGAATCCTCCGACCGTCATATTTATAATCTGAATATTGAATGTATTCATTAATTTTGTATAAAGATTTTAATACAAAATTTTATGGCAGACATTAATTTTATTCTCTTTAAATTATACATACTGTGTTATTAAAATAAAATAAATTGATTAATTAAACGTTTCATAATAATAATTATTATATAAATATAAACCTATAAATTTATATTGTACTCTAAAGTACATCGCTGGTTTTGAAGTTACTTTTCTTCTAGCTACAGTCTGGTAACCCCAAAACGCCTAAATCACGTTTCCGGTCTAATCACGGTCTCACATTTAAACCCCTAACAAACTACCCACCTCTGTTACTTAACCTAATATTCGACGTAGAGCAACGTAGTCTAATTTCGAGATTAGCTTAAAAGTAACTTAATATAACTTATATAATACCTACTAATTTTTGATTTTGATTAATTTAATTCGACGTTTCGAAAACTTTGCAATCAGTGAGATCGCGGCGCAGAAAGTCTTTTAAAATAGTTAAATTCGACATAAGTATTTTTCATTAAATTGCCCCGTTAACTACTTAACTAATTACTTAAAGTACTTAAAAATATTTTACACGTCACAAAATCAATTTACTTCATTATGTTTATAGAATAGCGAAATAAAGTTCGCAATACGATAAAGGTGTGCAATAAAACGTATGTATGTATCCCATGAAGTGTGTACACCTCTTTCCTTATAATTGCATGAGGGTGGCATCAATTATTTATGTGCAATGATGTGAATAGCGCATCTGCAGTGATCTGCACGTCTGATTTGGCCAATTTGCATAGGTACGTCTATCACTATGTACCTATATTTCAATACTCAGCAATAATACCTCTGTGAAAAATCTGACATCTCGTAAAGGAGCTTTCATTAATAATAATAATTGCCTATATAAATTACGTTTATAATTCTCTCAAAACATTACATTACATACGAAAAGTTTTGGATATTGACTAGGACATATATACTTCAAATACATACTATATAAACATATATTTCCCCTCTAAAAGTCTGTAATTAATAATAAATATTATTCTTTTATTAAGAAAATACAATTATCATACAAAAATTATTAATATTAAATCCATTTGACTCAGCAGATTATTATTCAACTTAGACAAATGGTAAAAAAATATTAAAAAGACAAAAAAAAACACTTGTAATTTTAATTTTTTTCTTAGAAGTTATTTTATTTCATTTAAAATTTTGTCCTATCAACTAAATATTAATGTCAAATCTGCATCTTGAGCAGGGATATGTTTTAAATAATTAATTTATGTTTAAAGAGTTATGAAAACCTTTCCAGTGATGAGTACGGATACGAAATGAGCGAGTTTCTTCTCCCTACTTGTTTATTCAGTTACATTGTGTTGAGGAAAAATATTGTCTTGTCTCAAACAATGTGAAATTTAACGGCAAATTGTCTGTCGAATATAATGGAAGTCGCTTGGTTCAAGACAGCATTAACTTAATTATACCTATTGCTGTAGTTATTCAGGAATAAGATTTAACTAATTTAAAAGGCTCTACAAAGAAATCAATATAATCACATCAGGTTGGACAACTGTATAAATATAAAACAACTGTCTATTACTTGGTGATGAGCAAAGCAAGACTAAGACCAAGACTTGAACAATCTTGGTCTTGGTCTTGCTTAAATATGTCTGGTCTTGGTCGTACTTATTTAGTCTTGGTCTTGCTCATTTTATGTCTTATTTTTTTTTTTGAAGATGGCCATAATTATAAATTTAAAATAATTTACAATCTATTATTAACTAACGAAATATTTTTTTAAAATGTTAAAAAATATCAAACAACATAAAATATTTAAAACACGATTAATCACAATTATTTTTTCACTTTTGTTTTCTTAATGTATTTATAATTTATTTTTTCATAGATGCCCACAAATTAATACACAGTTGGAACATTTTTGTAGATCCTTTTTTTTCAAACTTAAAGTTTAAGTAAAGTTTCTTTGTTTTTCAATGTAACGTTAAAATCTAGAAAACAACCTGACAATTCGATATGTAAACTATATCGTTCCGAGAAAGGCATATGTTGATGCTGTTGGAAATACGTTATCTCATATAAGCACTGTGAGTAAGAATTTTCGGTCGAGTCTTGTATATTTGGTCTTGGTCTTGCATAATCGGTCTTGGTATTGGTCTTGTTCTTGTTGATTCTGTCTTGGTCTTGGTCTTGCTTTTTCGCAGGATCAAGACCAATTTTGCTCATCACTAACTATTACTGTAGAGCTTCCATCATTTTAAAACCATTTAAGCCGAAATTGAACGGTTTGCTTTCTGCGACTGTGCGGCAAGGACACGTGCTATATTAAATTATTTTTATGCTCGGAATAATTCCAACTTTAACAACTGTTAGGTTGGAAGATTAAAATTAGATATATTTTCAGTAATATTCCTTACTTCAGGCGTCATTATTCTGATCCAAATAAATATACGTATATTGTGTGAATAATGTAGTTAAAATAATGCGACGAATTCGTGTCATTCAATATAATTTTAGCTCACAAATTAATGTGTGCGGGCGTAGTCCTTTAATAAAAGCCAAGCGCTAATTAAATGAGTAGGCAATTACCATACATTTTTAATTAATTTATTAATAACAAAGTATGTATGATTACGAGAAACTCATGCCAATTAATTACTGTAATACATACTGAATGTTTAATTTGTATTTGTGGGCTTTCATTTTATTGCGTTTAAAAGAGAAAACAAAAATACTTAATATCGCGCTTTCATCAGAGAATGCTTGCTTTATTAAACCTGCAAATGAACAAAATTATCGAGCTCAATGTAATACCTATAGCAAAATATAATAACTCTATGTACCCCACGTTTTTACTTTAGTTCTATTTGTATTGGAATGGAATGGAATTTGAATACACCCACTGGTCATAATCAATAAACACATGCAATGCCCTGGCCCCAAACTAGGTTACCTCATGCTATAGGTATCAGGACAACGGTAACATAAATAATTAAATATATATAAAACCTTGACTAATAACAAATATATACACCTTTTAATAATATACTTTAATATAAACATTAATATTTGTGACGGCCGAGACTACGCTAAAACTATAATTAGTTGTTTCAGGCGTTACTTTGCGGAAATCCATGTTAAATGAAATTAATTAAAATTATTTTGCTTACAATTCCCGCTACAACACTCAGTAATTTGTCTCGACGCGTTTCGCCCCGTCCCGGGGCATCATCAGGATACGTGAAGTGGCGAAACGCGTCGAGACAAATTACTGAGTGTTGTAGCGGGAATTGTAAGCAAAATAATTTTAATTAATTTCATTTACGCTAAAACTAACAAAAGACTGTCCGAAAGTTTAAACATATTAATGTATTTCGGAGAAACTTATGTAAAATAATAACGCGGATTAAAGAGAATTGTATATATACTTATCACAATGCATTGTGACAATAAAAGGAAAAGAAAAACAATAAAGATGACAGTGACAGAATAAATGTCAAAACCTAAAATCTTCTTAAATAAGTATTTTTGGCTTGTAGAGGCGACCGCCACAGTATAATATTATATTTGTTACTAAATGGAACTTTCTAAAAATCAGACTATTAGAGCATTCAGACACATAAGATTTTTATGTCAAACACAAATTATATTGAAAAACTTTTTTTAATTATGCAGATTTACAAATGCTGGTTCTAGCCCAAAATGAAGCCAAACTAATGCTCTCTAACAACAAAATATTGTTTAAATATATTTTATTTACCATTGTACTATATTTCTATAAATCTGATTACCAGAATTTTAAAGTGGTGTGGGTTATTTATTTCAAAAAGGAAAGATTAGGTTGGATTGGGAGCTAACTAAAGCAAACAGAGTATCAGTTCGGTGAACATAAACCGAATAATACTCGGCGCGTCTCCGATATTAATTATAATTAAACAGATTTAAATTGATTTTGTAGTATAAACATTATAATAATAAGCGTACTGTTTGTACGAGAAAGTTATGTAAAATGTTGGCTAATTTTGGTGAAAATAAAAAGTATGTTTTAATGAAATAAACGTGGTTGAACAGAGAGAATGTGGCAAACATCCACAATCGGCAACAATACCGTAAGTGTTGTGCGCCTAAACAAAAGCCTTTTTAATAATGCATTTTTCAATTGCCTTTGTTCAAATACAGGGGCTCGTGGTTGCGCTACGCCGTAGCAATCTAACTATCGAATGCGAACGTGTGTCGTGTGCGACTTTCTTTTTTCCGACCCATATTGCGATACATTAATATTGTACAGTGTTATAAACGAAAAATAAATAAAATTATCAAATTTTCAACTCTTTGATCGTATTTTTTGAGGCCCCAAATAATATTTAAACGAAATTTTACAACATAAGTTCGTAACAATGAAATTAAATTAAAGGAAACCTTGTCAAGCCGCCGAAGCACGATGATCCTTCTCGTCGTCAGATTGAACCAGGAATAAATCGGAAAAACACCATTATCCGAGGCCGAAGCCCTAAAAGTCGTCCTCATTAAGCGTTTTGTTGTGCTTTTAGCGTCCGACCCTCCCTGCTTCTTTCCCCGCACACCCTTCCTTCCCCACATAAATAAATCAAATTTAATTAACTCCGATTAATTTTCGCTGCGCGGTCGCCGCGCCGCCTCACGCCCGCTGCGCCCTTTTTACAAACCCCGTGGAAAACTTAACCGTACTTAAATCATAACAGTCATTTGCACGGCTTCTTTCAAACTGATTTTCGTAAAGAAATCTTCTAATTTTTCCTAACTTTTTTAATTATTCAATCTACCTAAATAAAATTGACTTTTATTACCTTGAATTTATTATAAGTAAAACGAAAGTTTTAAAGAAATTTTGGGCACTTGACACGCATGAAAGCTTATTTTAGTTACAAAAGTTTGAATTTGCACAATCCAATGGTTGTAGAGAGTGGTTGTGTAAATAGTTGTCGGTAGCGGCCTATACATCGGGCGAGAGCACACGGCCTGGGTGGGCGACATCTATTAAGTGCTGAGTACACACCAAGCGGAGACACTCGATGAGCTCAACACCGGTAGCGGACAAACATCCCTTCCTGACGACATAAAACTATATGACTTATCTACAGATTATGCTTTATGCTGTTTTAATTTCAAATACCTTAACAGTAAATAAAGCTAAAAACGTTTTGGTTTTTATTATAAGTAGGCTGTTTAGTTTTTTTTCTAATTTAAAAAACGGCTTATATGGTCGAGATCAACTTACTGCAAAACATTCGAAGAGCCAAATACTTTTAATTAAAATAAACGCGACGTTATACCACATAAAGTGTTTGAAATTATTACATGTTAGTATAAAGAAAATACAAAAAAAGTTGTTTTTAAGTTGATCATTTCTTCAGACGAAACATCTCGTATTATATTACGATTAAACTTTGATTTCTAATAAATTTTGTTCATTCATTACTATTTATTACAATTACCGAGTTTTTTATCTATGACCGCATAGATTATTTAAATATAGATATTATTTGTTGTTTAATACGCGCCTACCCATAAAATCTAATTTAATTTTATTTCAGATAATCTATATTAAGGAAATTCAAAATTCGTTTATTCATGTACATAGATATACTTAATAGAGCGTAAACTTTTCTTATGAACTTATTGACGTACGAGTGAGGTGACGATGAATCAGCGAATTTTAGTTTGTCGAAATCAGACACATCACAGTGGGTGGGCTGAATAAACTATTTACATGCATAAATTATAAGGAATAAGTACGATTTTGCTTTATCTGTTTTTTGGAGAATACTATATATGAGTCCGTTGGACCTAATCCTATTGTGGGTAGTCAAGTTATAGCTAAAATTATATTATTTATTATATAACCAAAATAAAATAGTATTCTTTCTAAACTTTAAATTGTTCGTAAATAAGCCCAGCTGTCATTGGAGCAAGTTATTTATTTTATATATATTTTTAATAAACTTTTTTTACTATTCAGAATAGTATTATAGACTGTTTATATTATTCAAAGAATTTCCTCGAAGCGTGGACTTTGTTTAACATACTATAAAAGGTAACGTATGGAAAGCATTGTTAGGGAAGCCGTTCTTAGCGGCTACGTTATCAAAGATATTACTTTGTAGGCAATCAACTAAGTCGATTTGCACCTACAAAGAGAACCGTTTCAAAAGGAAATTGGAAAATTAATGTTTACCCAAATAGAAGTCTTAGATTTACTTCAGTTGACAGTATTATTCATTTAGCTATTCATAACACTTAAATGTATTATTCTTGTTTTGTTATTTATACAAAGATCATATATCAGTATCACTTCTCCGAATATTCTTCATCTTCTTCTTCTTTTATTAATGGCTTCAGATGTCTATTAAAGACAATTCTGCCAATGTCCAGTATTCGGGCAACAGCCCAATAAGAAATTATAAAATTATAATTCACACGTAAACCCTCATGTCAAAATAAAAAAACATCATCATTCATCATTTAATATTCTTATATTATATCTATGTATGTTGTTATAAATGTCAGAATAAACGTCTAAATGACAGGACTACTGATAGGGATTCCTTGGAAGTGACGTATTTGCTTTTTGGATCTGGAGGAACTGGATGAGGAGTATAATAAGATAAAATCTACTTTTAAAAAATACGCTACGCTACGCTACGATATATTTAAAAAATTATATCCTTAATAATATCTCATTTAAAATACCTGATTATTGATTTATTATGTTACAATTGCTATTGTTATTATTGATTAGAATAAATTAATGAAAGGACTCACCTCAACTCGTTCTTCTTTGAGATCAACTCTTAACGCCAATTGTTCGCGGAGCACCACATCAGGGTAATGCGTTTTATCAAACGTACTTTCTAGTTGCTCTAGTTGCTCCTCAGTGAATATTGTTCTATGTCTCCTCTTTCTTTTTGGAGGTGGTCCAGTTAACCCAGCTAATGCCGCTGCTGCATAGCCACTATATAGCCCCGCGTATCCGCCAGCTGTGCCTGCGACTGTTGATCCTACTCCAGTTACACCTATTGGAAACAAATTATAGTTAAATTATAATTATTTACTGCTTTTTTTAAATAGTGGACTAGCATGAGTGATGAGACCGCTCATTACTTGATGCTGAGCTGAGAAAATAATGGATTGAGTTTTCTTAAAGCTTTGCACGACCTGGCTTCATATGATCTATCTGCGACACAAGAAATAAAAACATTTAAGAAATGCTTTTTAAAATTTATATTATAAATATATTTTCCGGACGTCACCATGAATGAGCGGTAATACGAAGTACAGCACCCAAGCGTGAACGTCTATCGGGGCTTAGCACGTGGAGAGAGAACGCAGCCGTCCGACGAACCGTTCAAAATAACCTCCGGGAATAAAAATTGAATACTTTTGCATATTTCCGGAAGCTCTACCGAGGTATTACAATGTGTTTACTTCGGTTGGAAATTTAAAAGCTTTTAAGGCCTCTGGGCGTCCCGATAAGATGCTTTCAAAGGCTCCGTATATTGATTTTTCACGTAGGAATTGCTGTTTGGCAAATCATTTGTTTTAAAATTATTCTCTAGTTTTAATTACCTAAGTTGTTAAAATGAGATAGGTCTTATCGTTACCACGATGTCTGCAAAGCTTTCGAAACGCCTTAGTAAATTAATCAAAATAAACATAATAAGGCACTTAAAGATTTGAAAATTAATTATGTGTATTAATTACTCAATTTAAATTAATTAAAATATTAAATACTACATTTTTTCGGTGACTGCAATTTTTAAAAAGTTGAATATTAGCGATATCAATATTAAAATTCGAACTATTTAAATTATAATCAAATGTTTTTGCTAAGCTGCTTTCCCTCTAATGCCTGGAGTTATTTTTCTATTTTAAAACACTCACGGACGAAAACAGAAAAAAGTATTTTGCGGTGATTAAAGTGGTCTTAGCATCCCCTTAAAATAATATGAGAGAACGCTAGGGCGCGAGATAATGTTAGCGTCATGGTATCGGGACCTCTCCAAGTTTTACATTTACAGTGTATGCGTGACCATGACAATATTATCAAATAGTTTTTCAATACAAAAATTGGTTTTATAGATTAATTTGGAATTGTTAATGTGAATATTTATGTAATTAAAATATAAATCGATGCGTTTAATTGGAATAATTAAATAAAAGTTAAGTAATACATTTTAATTGGATTATTAAAATTCTGATTATGACGCTATGTTTAACGTGGTTCGATTTCTGATATGGTATAAATATGATATTAACAATAGGGTATCACCATCATTTGGCACGCTTTGAGGAATAACGCCTGCAGGCGCAGTGATCTCAAGTACGGTGAGTGTAGAGTGTATCATGTTACATGTCCATTATTATAATTGAGGGCATTAAGAATCAACTCATTTTCTGCTCTTAAAGCTCCTTTGACTGTCGGAGATTTTCACCATTTTCAAATGTTTTAAATTTTTATTTTTTAAAAGCGGCAAAAACGCGTTCCTTTTCATCACGCTGATACCTACAGATATACATTTTCTATTACTATATTATGCTTTATTCCTTTATATTTATAATAAGTATAACTTACGATAATTATGATTCTCCACAATTTAAACACACACATAGGTACAATTATAGATGTTTATAACAATAAAAGTAAAATATAAAATCAGCAAACTTTTAAAAACATTAAATTTAAAATATCTGGAATAATAAGATAAATCGCAGTATCATTTATCTTATAATCGGATGTGAACGACGATCCGATAAGTTTGGAAACCATAAAGATTTATTTATTAATACTTATTATATGATGAATTTAATGTAGTCTCATGTTATATGTTATATGTTATTATTGTATTTTTAATTTTTATATATTTTATCATTTATAAAATAGCCCATACTCTATATTCCATCATTATTTAGTTATAAAAATAAATTGATCACTCCATTCTGCAGCGCATAAAACGAATGCTCCAATAGTATTCTTAACACTTACTTAGTTTCTTAAAAAATGTTCTAAAACCATTTCACTCTTGACGATATCGCATGTAATTAGAGAAATACAAGTAGTGCAACTTTAAAAATATCCTTACCAAATATATCATGTGCTCTGTGAAATGGTGTGTGAGCAAAATGATGAAGATGTAGTGGTGGCAGCGGCGGTGGTGGTCTTGGAGCTAATATGCTTTCTATAGTAAAGAGTGGTGCGGGTGCACGTTCCCGCAATGAGCCTCCTAGCAGGAGAGCCGTGCTGAGTAAGGCCGGGCCCTCGCGAGGCCACACTGCACCGCCGTCGGCCCCCGCTGCGCCCATGCTGTACTCCTGCTCCGGCCGCTCCAGCCTGTCAGCAACTCACGCGCCACTCTCTGCCACTACGGCAATCCGCATTTTATACACAATTTCACACTAAACTAATGACTTCTCTTCCTCTTAACCATTCAAAATTGTCCATAGCTTTCTTTTAAATCACTATCTATTCGATTGTTTTTCACTTCATAAAACCAATAACATTAGTTCTACCCAACTTTGTATGAGCGATGCGTACGGAAGCTACCCGGTATGTGCACTCAGTTGTGCATGTTGAACGGAGGCTGTGGGGCCGGGAGGTCTGCGGGAAGAAGGTGGGGTGACCGGGGTAGGAGGCGTGGTCTGTTCTAACCCCGCCCACTGACTCGGCTTAATGGATGTGACAATATGACGCACCCGAGCAGATTACAAGTAATCCTATCCTTCGCGCGTACATAATGTATACGAGTAAATGTAACTTATAATAACTTCGCGAAGTAATATAATTCTAAACTATATAGGTATATAAAACTTAGTACGAGCCCAAAACATTTATTTTGCTTAATAACCACTACTAATCGATAAGCAACATTATATGCGAAATAGCAGATTTAAAAAAATAATTTATCTTTCGACGTAATCAAGTTCAAACTCTACATATATTATTTTAGATTTTTTCCATGTTATCATACTATCACTCCAGAAGATCATAACATGAACTGATTACGAATGATACATGAAATATTACTAGTATCTATTGGGAAACAAAATAAAATCTTCTTTTGTTTTGTAGCTGATAACAAATTTAAGTTACTCGAAAATACAATGTTACTAATTTAAAAATTTTTTAGTACCCATTCTACGTGCCAACGTAATAAATTTGACATATACGCATACCTACAAAAGATATAGTTTTTATATACCTATATCAAACTTTTAAAAGAACACAAAATAATACAAAACGGCACAATACGCGGTGACATGTGAACAGTAGACGAACATTCACAACCGCCAACGTTGATCCCACCTCCCTTGTGATCCCTCGTACCACAAAATTCCCCTTTGCCCCCACAAGATTACCTTCGAATAAAAAAACATGCCTGATTAAAATGTTGCTTATATAGTCCGTTGATTAGGGAACTAATTATAGAATTATATATTTAATAAACAAAATACAAATATAGTAGAACTAATACATTCAATCATAATGTAGATTGAATTTATTGGGTACTTGTATTCTCCTAAAATTTCAGACCATTAGCATAGACCAGCGGTTCTCAAACTTTTTTGGCGAAGGAAAAAGCCTTGATATAATTATAAAAAACTGATTTATATGTATTTATGAATAATCTAATGCAATGTAATATTACGTAATATTTAGATGTAACCTTATAATCTCCCTTTGGTAGGTATTTTTTTGCAGTATTTTAGCCATAGGGTTCCGCGGAACACACTTTGAGAATGGCTGGCATAGACCATAAACTTCGTTACAAAAAAAAGAAACAAAAACAAAAAACTTTTTTTTCGCTTTTTTATGATTAACATTCTGATCACACTCCGTTGTTTTAATGTTGTTTTAGTTGTGTATATGACTGGAGATAACTGCCACTACAGCAAACAAATGCCTACGCTATGCCGGTCGAGGAAACAAAGGTCTCCTCCCCGATTTAGGTACATGATACACTCTATCTCTCTCTAATGAGTTTTGTGTGTTAAAAATAATTTGTTCATCACAATGTAAAAACTAAAAAGATAAAGCTATATTTGCGATACCAAATGAATTCTATAACTGCGTAAAGAACATGGCATTAGCCTTTTTTATTCAATTGTTGTAGACGTGAGGATTATGCTGCTGCATTCGTAGACAAATTGAATTGAGTAGGCTCGAAGCGATGCCTTTTTTGAAAGTAAAACTATTTTAAAAAATGACATAAGTTCACATGAGACCCTTTTGTTGGGTTTTTGTTGAAGTTCGGATAAACTGTCCTTTTCGTGTAGGCACATTTACGATTAATAACGGATTGATAATAAATTGAGATCTTTGGATTTAGAGGCTTTTATCCTTCATTGAAACTCTGCTTACAAACTGAAATGTTAAAAAAACCGCATAGAATGCAAAATGTATGGCTTATTGTTATAATAATAATGTTCGTTGTCCAATTTAGAACACAAAAAGTACGTTTGTAATTATAAAATCTAAAACTTTTGTCTTCCTAATGAAAGACTAATTCAATTCTGTTTTTAATTCAAGTAACTTTCGTTTGTTACGAGAAAACATGGTAGCGATTGACATCCATCTAGAGACGTTAAAGAGCGTTAACAAAAAAAGTACATGTCTTACGATTATTTATTGTTTAAATTCCATACGTAAGAAATTAATGTTCCTTTGTTAGTCATGTGTGCGTTCCTATATTATTCATCCAGTGTCGATGAAACTTTGGTTTACTTCTCTCCGAGGCAATCACAGGGGCAATTAGGAGCTAAGGAAAAATTCATGTTTCTCGCTTGTAAGTGGTCTGCAGCGTTAGACTGATATGTTATTCTAGAACAAATGTAGTTAATTTTGATTGTGTTCTTGTTGTACTAATACCCATAAGAGTATCTCAATTTGGGGTAAAAACATTGCAATATTTAATTGCAAATAATATTAATAAATTTAAAAAAAGAAGTTAGTTCATTAATAGAATAAAAAAACTAAACACAAATATGCTGACCGTACCCTGAAATGTTCCCATGAGACGCTTCAAAAGCGATTTTTCTGATCGGCGAGTGAACTGGGAGATGGAGCCGGCTTGTGCAAATATTGAGCGAGCTTTCATTCCAATTCAGAACTAATTTTATTATTACAAATAAATAAATAATGAAATATATTTTTTAAACTGAAATGTTTAGCTTTATCAAGGTATTAATTTGGTCACAAATAGTAAATATATATATTTAAATTAAATTATTATATTCCATAAATAAAATAAAAAACAATAAAATATTATCGGAATCATCATTAAAATATGTTAAATAAAAACTAAATCTAAAATTTCAATTAGTAAGCCTAATCTCAGAAATAAACACATGATTTAAATATACTTAGGAAGCATGCCAAACAAAATCTCTGTGTAAGGCGATATAGGCCCACCAACGAGCGTTACTACATTTGTCCTTAAAGTAATGCATAAACCAGAAAAATGATTTATAAATATATGGCCGGGTCCTATTAGCATAGTCGGAAATAACATTTTGGAAATCTATACATAGAAATTAGAATATTTGTTCCTTTTAATTTACTTAATTATTGTTTAATTACTTATTTTACTCTTCAGTTTTCATATAATTATTACACATTCATTATTACCTTATTACTTACTTTAATCATTTTTACATTGCTCGTAACGTTCAGTTAAGTCACAGTTGAAAACGCTGCAACTCTCTTAAAGCTAACTTTGTTGCATATAGGTACTACGCCCTTATATACGCTTTTGCATTCAGACTGTAATTTTGAATTGTTTTTATACTCCACATATGTCTTTAGAAATGAGAAAATCTTTAATGCTTTAAGCTGAATGAGTGATTAGGCAAGGGTCTAAAATCTAAGATTAATTAATTTAAAACTATAACATACGAGTATTCGTGCCTTATGCCTACAGAATTAAAGGCCTGTCGGTCGCGCCCTCGCCTCGCGGCACTTGGTAAATATTTACAAAGGTGGGAGCCGAAACCCGAGTATAGTATTTGCCTGTAATTGATGTAATTAGTCGTGTCGGGCAGCTGCCTCCGAAAAAACCAACGAATCACTGTTTGATTAGTTAATACGATACTTTCATTCGACCGGAAACATCTTGGCGGCGTACCATTCTGACAAATATTGGTCGCACTCGTTCATGCGCGACCGTGGACACTGCTCTCACGATTTTACTTGTTGCTCAATGTGATCATGACCTACGTACTGCGCGCAAATAACTCTATTATTATAAGACACAACTTTCTATGTTTATTAACCATTTAGTTTGATCATGAATTATTGACCTATAATATATCTACTTACCCTACTTTAATTTCATTACAAATTATTTATTGTCCGAAATATATAGCACGTGAAAATATGGATTTATATTTTTAGTTGTAATGATCCTGTTACGCAATGCTAGTTATCTTTTTAAAAAGGTGCTACTAACATATCACGAATGGCTTTTTAAAACAACAACATAAAACATTTACAAATATAGTTATCATATCAATCATTTTACATAAATGGCTATTGGCAAATAAAAAAACGGATATAAATTTAATTCATCGTAATTATAATTCGTATTTTAAATCTACAAATCTCGTACCAGCTGTCGCAGGGATGCAAAATTAACTCGGCATAAAGATCCGGATCAAACGTCGATTATCCGCGTATGAGTTAATACAGGGTACATTGACAATGGGTATAAACATGAAAATAGCCAACAATAGTCGGGATTATCCCTGGCCAAACTCCCTCCTGATAACAACGCGAATAACGAACCAACCACGCCTGTTATTATTCTACATTCACTCATATTCCCACTACGATTAAATATTCACCACGGTATTAATTACTTTATTGCAATAAATTCAATTATTAATCATAATATTCTTATGTTTTATCACCAAAAATTTCATTATACAATCAATTATAGATTTATTTAATTTTCTATTAATTTAAGCACTTTATAAGGAAAAAAAACAATACAAAATACAGTAGTTGGTAGACTTAGATCCTAAACAAATAAATGTAATTTTGTACAAAACAAATTGAGAACAATTTAAGTCTGATGTTTTTGCGTTAGTTTACTTTTGAAATCCCATACACTTTAATAATAGTTTTTATTCTCTAACAATAAGATAAAATGTAAGTAAATAGTAATTACTTATAAAAACAATACCAATATTAACTATCCCAGTTCTGTCGTGTTACCCTTGCTCGTATGGAAGTGAAGCCATCGAAATGAGGTCAAAGTCATGGGGAGTGAAATTGAAGCTGTTTAACGTGATTTAAAAATTACATTAGCTGTTATATTTTTTCGTCCGAGTAGAGTATATTAATTAATTTATTTATTTACATTTAAATTACCATTTCGGATTAAAAAAAAATTAAACTTACATTTGTGTCCTAAACAAAAGCCGTGATACCAGTACTTGTCACATCGATACAATAATATTGTACTATAATAGGATTATAGTTAGTCTTCTTAAGTCATAATACGTCTAGACAATACCTAGGTAATAGGATGCGGTGTGCGGTAAAACTTCTTAGTAACTTATATTTCATACGATTTGAGTGTTAATGGACTTTAATCTTTTAATACTTTGTTTTTACTACTATAATATAGACCAAAAATAATATGTATTTTCTAAAAATAACTTTGTATTTATTATATGTTGATAAATGTTTCAAATGGGTATTGAACCTGGGACTACAAACGCGCTAACCACTAAACACAGAGATCGTGGTCAATATTTGGTTATAGGGATGTACAACAGTACTATAACTAGTTTGTAATAACTAATAATATAGCTTAACATTTTAATGTCAATGATTTAATTCACAATAAATCTGCACGTAACCTACTTTTTATTGTGTTTGAAATATCTAGTATGATATTAAGCTCCATGTCTGAATATCTATTCAGTTTAATTATTTAATCGTAAATTCATAAGCAAATAAGATATGCTCAAAAGCGTTTTCATTGAGAAATATTACAATGCAACTCATAAATCCAGACAATCTTCCAACAAGACCAAACATTTAAAAAAAGCAGAATCGCACAGGGTCGATTGAACTGACTCAGTCACATGGAAATATTGTTTAACGCTAACCAAATAACGATGTCCGCGTGAAAAGAAAGGCTCTAAAGCAGATGAATGTATATTGATTTGACTCACTGATCTGTAGCGTGTTTGATGAATTGATTCTTTATGCTTGTAAGTTCTACCTGTATTTATGAAGAAGAATATTAATATCGCGAATTTTGTTAATTTCATATAGTAGTTGTATATGGATGATATGTTGTTACAAGTCGAGAAAAGACTACATTACAGCAATTGTAATGAATTATCTTTTAGGTACATTATTTATTCAAGACGTATAAGTTTTAACTTGACCTTCATAAAATAACAATATAGTGAATGAGTAGAAAATAGTTTCATTGACCTTTGGTAGATGTAAACAATAGATAGGTTTTTTCAAACTGAAATTGGTAACGGAGCGGCCGGTATGTCCCTGAAGTGCTTACGGAATATCACCGGCCGGGGCGAGTCTAGACTAATAAGTAGCTTGTATAAATACGAAAACTGCAACGGAGAAGTCAGTTGACAACGAACTTCCTCCAGTGATTCAACACATTGTAGCAGTATGAGAGTGTTGTTAGTGATCGGGCTTGTATGCCTGGCCGCCGTATGTTCGGCGCGTCAGCTCACTGAGACACAGGACCTCGAGGTGGCCGCTAGTGGCCATCATCACGAACATGGTGGCGGACATGAACACCATGAGCATCACCACCATGATCATGGCCACAAAGGGCATAAGGGTCATAAGGGTCATCACCATCACCATAAGGGCGATCACGGTGATCATGGCAAACATCATCATGAGGATCATCATCACGAACATGGTGGCGGTCATAAGAAGCATTGGGACGAACACGATGAGCATGGTCATCATCACGAACATGGTCATCATCATAAAGGAGGAAAGCACGGACATCATGAACACCACGATAAAGGAGAGAAGGTCGACGGATACCACAAGAAACATCATAAGGATCACTTCCACAAAGATCATCACTTCCATGACGGCCATCATCATGAGGGCAAACATCATAAACACGGTCATCATCACGGCCATCATGAAGAGCACCACGGTGGGCACAAGAAAGGTGGTCATCATCACTCTGGACATCATCACGGGCATCATGGCAAGCATGGCCATCACGACCACGGCCATCACGATTCCCACCATCATGACCACCATGGCCACCACGGACACGAGGGCCACCATCACCATCATGAGGACCATGGCAAGAAGGGTGGTCATGATGATCATAAGGAGTGGGGTCACCATCACGGAAAACATTAATCTTTTATTTGACAGCATAAGTTGTGAACTGTTGCCAAAGATGACGTTGTTTTTGTTTATATTTTTATACAAATAAATTTATTGAAAATATTCTATTATTTTAATTTATTTATCACTTCGGTCGTTTTTGATTTAATCTTAAGGTAACAAACCTGCATTTTATTTATTGGCACTATATTATGAATAAAAGCATTGTATTGAATAGACAATTATTTTAAAAAATAATATTCATTATCAAAGTAGAAATAATATTCATTATCCAGCTTATTCAATTTCCTGAGTCGAGTAACGTGGTAGTTTTTAAAAATAAACTTACTGTGCACGACACATATTAACTTGATAAAAACAATAGCACGAAGGAAAAAATATTAGGCATATTACAACTTTGTTTAATACCTATTATTATGTTTAATTTAAATTACCAAACTGTTGACATAACAATGTTGACGTTTTTATTAAATACAGCTAATTTGCTTAATATCTATTATTTAAAGAAAAAAATTATCCCTAGTAGAACCATCAACTTATGTAATTCTCTCGTAATTTTTGCGTATTAGAATTTAAATATGAGATTAAAATAATTTTAAATAATTAATTATTGTTTATGTATTACACGTTACATTAATTAATCAAAATTTAAAAAAAAACGAATCTTTGAAAACTTTGTTAGGTTCTTGGAATAAGTACATTAAAAAATACGATTTGTAGAAATTATATTCTTAAACATAACAATCAGTCGTTTGTTTCAATAGCAAAATTATGTCTATAAAAAGTAACCTGTATATTCCTTCCCGTATATTATGTGTTACGACGGTTTTGGATTGAATCTTATTATATCACCTCGCCTATGATATACGCCTCGAATATATAGTATCTAAATTAAAATGATATTTTTCTATTGTGTTTAATTAATTTAATCCGCCCTTTCGGAACCTTTGCAGCCATCGTTGCGGTGAGAGAGACATGTCTCTAAGTAAAATCTTTTAAGTTATATAAATCTAAAAACCGAATAACCTCAAATGATGCATTACTTTTAATGCGTTAGTAACAATGTAAGACTATTCAAAAAAATGCGTTTAGATTTCGAAATTTGGCGGAATGTAATTATCCGTAGCACGTGCCCGCGAACCGCTGCCGTGTCCTTGTCTGATGGTTTCACTAACTGCAACCTGAGAGTTAATGGTATAAATTCTCTGTCAATTGGTCCTATCGTCAGTACGAACCCAGTGTCCAAACAAACAACAAGGAACAGGGAACGCCGTCAAGATGAGAGCTTTGGTGGCGCTAGCTGTTCTGGCATGCGTATTAGCAGCGTGCTATGGTCGCGAGTTCGCCCAAGAAACCGACTTAGTAGCCGCGGCCAGTCATAAAGAACACCATCATGAGCATGGAGGTGGCAAAGAACACCATGAGCACCATCATCATGAACATGGGCACAAAGACGAGAAAGGACACAAAGGACATCATCATCATCACAAAGGAGAACACGGGCACCATGGCAAACACCACCATGAAGGTCATCATGAGGAACATGGCGGTCACCACAAGAAGCACTGGGATGAACACGACCACCACGGTAAACACCACGAACATGGACACCACCATAAAGGAGGCAAACACCACCACAAGAAACACCACGATAAGGGCGAAGAGACCGAAGGCTACCACAAGAAATATCATAAGGACGAATACCACAAAGATCATCACTTTTACGATGACCACCATAAAGAAGGCAAGCACCACAAACATGGACATCATCACGGCCATCATGAGAAGAAGGGAGGCGGTCATAAGAAAGGTGGCCATCATCATTCCGGCCATCATGAGCATCACCATGGCAAACATGGTCATCATGACAAGCATCATTATGATGAAGATCATAAGGGACACAAGGGTCATCATGGTCATGAAGAACATCATCACGATCATCATGACCACGGCAAGAAGGGCGGCCATGAGGATCATAAGCACTGGGGATTCCATCATGGCAAACACTGATCTATTTAACTTAAGAACGTTGTTATTTTATTTTTTAACTCTTTGTAAATAAATATTTTTCCTCTTAATTATTTATTATTTTCAGTACCTACCTATATAAATCTTTTACGTTTTTAATTTGACACTTAATTAAATATTAATTGAATAATTTATAATTTAGATTTAATGAATACAATAAGGTTAAATGACGTCATCAACGGAACCAATTCAGCTACCGACGCCGCAGATCAGAATGTCGTCATCGAAGTTATTCGTCCAGAAAAACTGCAGCAATACAGATTGCTAAAGATGTCAGTAACCGGTCGCAGATGAAAGCAACGTTGTCTATAAATTCAGTGTTCGGAAACTATTGAGACACTTAGTTTAAGGTTTGCTTAGTACACGCTTCGAATTGTGGTAGGTATGATTGATATTTATTAAGACATTATTTTAAGCATTCTTTTCTAGTTATTATACGTATTAATGCATTATTTCATTTCAGAAGCATTATGAGAGTTTTGACCGTGTGTGGGCTTTTAGCCTGTACACTGGTGGTAGCGTACGCGCGCAATGTGGGTGATAAAAAAGGAGAAAAGGCATTGAAAACAATAGTCGTACCTCCGAGCGCAGTAGCTGGCGATTTGTCACCAGCAGGCAGTGTAACTAAGGATCAACTGACTGCTGGTACCGAACACAAGAAATCGAAAGATAGCCACAAAGAAGAAGGAGGCGGTCACGAACATCACGCTCATCATCACAAAGAGGAAGAAGAAAAAGGAGATAAAGGATACAAATCCCACCATCACCACGATAAAGGAGAGCACGGACACCACGACAAACATCATCACGAGGGTCACCACGAAGAACACGGCGGACATAAGAAAAAGCACCACGATGAACATGATCATCACGGAGAACACCACGAGGCCGCACATGGTCATAAAGGCGGAAAGTTCGGACATAAGAAGGGGCACAAGAAAGGTTCTAAGACCACCGGTTTCCATCACAAATCTCATAAAGATGAATATCATAAGGAGCACAAGTTCTATGATGATTTCCATAAAGGTGGGCATCATCACAAACATGGAGACTTCCATGGTCATCATGACAAGAAAGGAGGGCACCACAAGAAGGGCGGTCATCATGAGAAAGGTCACCATGAGAAGCACCACGGTAAGAAAGGAGAACATGATAAGGGACACTATGATGAGGACCATAAGGGACATAAAGGCCACCATGGGCATGAGGAGCACCATGCTCACCACCATGACTATGGCAAGAAAGGCGGACACGCTAGTGGCAAAGAACATGGATACAGTCACGCTAAAAAGCATTGATAACCAACAAGGCACTGCTCATATTCTCTTCCTGATCTTGTTATTAAACTTATATGAAGTCATTCTTAATACTAAGTCTTTCACTAAAGTTGTTATCTAATACTTGTAATAAATTGTTATTGTTTTCATCGTAAATTTTATTTAATTAATCTATATATAAAGGGGAAGGGTCGCTCATTATGAAATTACGAAAAGCGCTCAACTTACAAAAATTAAATTTGGCAGGGAGGCAGTTTATAGTAGACGACCACTAAGGACGAATTTTACGACTGGGGTTCTAGGCATTCTCTGTTGACTGAAATATGAAACATCATTAAACTTCGTAGTACTTTATATCTTCATTACTACACAAATGACGTCACTGGCAACAACTAGTTATTACATAAGGTTTTATATTAGGGAGAAAAAATCGAACATAATCATTGTTTAAACATTTTATTATATAATTGTTTGTGCAATTACAACAAAGCCATCAATGGTGCTAAGTTATCAAATTCAATCTTTTCAGTTATATTTTTAGTTTTGATATTTTCATCTTGGTTTGCAATGAAAATGAGATCACCTTCATCCTTCCACCCGTATTTCTTCACCCAATGCTTAAGAGTGACATCTGCAACAAAATAAATATGTTAGATTTTGAACGTTACGAATAGGCAATTGGGAGATATAAATATAATAGATAATTTATATTAAAACATACTAACCATCAATTCCACCCAATAAATTACCAAGATTGTCTTTATCGATTGTTTGGAAAGTGATTCCAACCACATGGCAGACAAATTTTCGAATCGAGTCATGAAATCCAGTGATTCTATTACAGAGCTCAGGCATTTGGTGCACTCTGTTCCAAAACTGGGCAAAGTCACATTGCTCCAATATATCTGCTAAATATTTAATCTGAGATATGGTTTCATTCTCCGACTGAAATTTTAAGTAAATAATTTTAACTGATTTGAAAGTCTTATTGCAGCTTAATATCGTGCTTATTATTAATTATTTAACCTGACATCTTGATAACGTAAGAAAATAACATAACATTTTAATTTATATTGTTACAAAAACCAACATTTAAATGATTGCACTATACAACAATCATTTAAAAAAACCTTCCATTGACAGTCTAGCATAAAACTATTATTTAAATTATTTTTAGTTTTAAATCAGTATCGGCTTCTTACCACAGACTCTAAGAGTAAGCATTTGCAGAGTATAAAGTCCGTGTGTGGAAAGTTAGTAAGTGCCTTCAATAATATTTGGCAAGTAATGTCTGCATTGAACTTCTCAGGATTAAACTGGTACAACTTTAATACAGCTAAGTTAGCTTCCAGATCATAGGTATTTTCCCTCGATTGCAGCTCCACATATCGTTCCAACGTCTGAAGATTAGCGGGATTATACCTGTAAAGAAAAAATATTGTGAACACAGAAACCTAACCTAGAAGTTTATTTAAAATTACTTGCCTTTCTATGCTTTTTAAAATCCCAGTAACAGTTTGTTTCATTGTTTCTGCCATGGCGAAATAGTTATATAATTACTTCACTAAACTAAGAGCAATACAAAACCTCACCCAATTTATAAATACGGTGCGTGGCCACAAAGCCACTCTTTTTTGATGTTTACTTTTTTAATTTTCTTTCATGGCTTAGGCTTATCATTTCATCATCTTCTTTTATTAAATGGCCTCAGTTGCCTAATAAAGGCAATTTTTCCATTAACGAATATTTGGGAAATAGTCTAATAAATAATAGTAGGAAATGAAAACGGAAATATTATTTAAAATCTTGTAATTTTCACACAGCCTGGAGTATTATTCATACGAGTTTTCAAAATAGGCAAATTGTTTCGAATATTATAATTTCAAAAACGCAACTATTACAATAATCTGTTAATTTGGTCACTGTGTTATCTTTTTATTGTGGTGACTTAGTTAACGGTCGGAGTTAACTTAAAGCATGTTTACAGTCTACTATGGAAACGTAGACCGTATCTAATAGTTCAGGCTTATTTTCATTGGTCATTAATTTAGCGTTCTAGTGTGCAGAATAGACATTACATTTAGATAAGTCAATACGTGCTGAGACTATCATAATACAGGGTGCGTCTAACAATTTATTACGATTAATACAGGTGCCTGCAATTACCAAAATTATAGCCCATTTCTATTAGTTTGGTGCCATCAATATATCTCTATGAGTAATCAAATTAATTTAAAACAAAATATTTTTTTTATATTAATACATTTATTTATCTTCCTTAACGACATGCCTTCGTCGCTCTGGGACGTGTGGAACAGCTCCAGGTTTACTATGCTGTCTTCTATTAGCCTCTTTACGCTTCTGCTTATCTTTTATAGTTCTGATTTCTTTCTGTGCATTATAAATATATTTCGGTACATGTCTATGCCGCGCTATACGACGTACTTGAGGATGCGCTGCAAATTTCTCTTTCAAAGCTTCTGCATAGTTCAATGCCACTCTTTCCCTTGGTTTTAACTGTAAAAACATTTCATATTAAACTTTATTGCCAGTAAATAATTAGAGCATAAACTAAAAGTAGTCATTGCCTCAAAATAATTGGTTTCTTAGCTACGGCACAAGGGCATTTGTTGGCGGCCATAGCCTATTTGTGTAGAATTATTTACTTTTATAAAATTTATTTTTCTTAAATGGAAATCTCCTCGACCTAGCCAATAGTGGCATATCAGTTCAGAAATACTTTTCTCAGTGTGTTATATTTTAGACACCATCTATGAGCAGGTGGAGGAATTGCTACATTATCTAAAGTAGAATGAGTAGTACTTAAAAAAATAATAATAATACTCACAACACCAAGTTTTTCTGACGCTCTGGCCTTCCACATTCTAATATTCATTTCATCTGACCCTGATATTACATATTTATCGTCTAAACTCCATCTGACACATGTTAATCTCTGCATGCGTTTTGTATGATATACATCCCTTGAATGCCCTTTTAGAGATTCAAATATTCTTATAGTTTTGTCATAACTTCCTGAAACTATTTCACGTCCAGTTGGAGAGTAATCTAAATCTATCACAGCTGATGTATGGTCCACATGAATGTTTATTGGCCGATTCAATTTTCTTACATCAAATGTGTATAAGCTGAAATATCATAGAATCATTTAAAACAAAGTAATATGGTATTATTCTCTTATTTTTCAGAAAATAACACCCTGTACATAAAGCTATTCCATCAAAATTCTATGCATCTATGTTGAAATGTGATATATGAATTAGTTTTATGTAATATTTAGTAATTACTTAAATGATTTAATTTAATATACATATTTAAAAGAAAATTACTTATAATCTTCATTAGCAACTGTAAATATGAATGCTTCCATCGGATTCCATGAGAGTGCGTTAGATCTTAATGCTAAAACAACTTTCCGAAGTGGCCCTGATTCTCTACAATCATACAGAATAATGCTTCTGTCACTTGCACATGAAGCCAATAAATTATGCTCTATCTGAAATGGAAAACAAGTGAAATTAATATATATTTTGTATATACAATACTTATAGTACAGGCGGGTTTTAGAGAGCCATCAAGGAAAACAATATATTTTTAAAAGTTTATAGCATTAAATGGAATGACAATAGTAGCTCATATAATGAAGGTCTTTATGAAGGTCATCAACTTTATTTTGAACATAATACATTGTTTACAAAGTAACCATTATACATTATTTGTTTAATACATGAAAAATCTATATGATCTTTTTGTAATATAGCCCAGCTCATATAGCGTTTGTTTTCGAATCATGTACCAGCATTTTTATTGAAAAAAAATATATCTAATATAGGCATGATCAATTAATTTAATAATATCCCATTGGTTAATTACCCATGGCCTATAGCTTCATAGTATTTACAGACAGCCTATTATTTAAGCTCTGACGCACATCTACTTACATTTCATATGGTAATTGTATTATATGAACAAATATTTAAACAAGTGTTATGTCACTCGATTAAATAGCTATTAAATTCAGACTTATTATTATAAGTGTTTGAATTTGCATTGTTTTTTTGCCAACTGTACTGTATAGGTGAGTATTACTTTCTCATTTGTGAGAAAGAACTTTAAAACAAAAATTAGATTTATAGTCTTCTTTTCCTTTCATTAAATTGCTTCATGTGTCTGGTAGAAATAATTCTAAATGTACAGTCAAGCATATCACTTTAATCAGTGTTTTGGCATTTACCATTTTGTAATCATTAGAATGTCAAACAAATTCATTATTGAGGTAGGTCACAATAAATTTGATTGTACAAATATGAACAGAAAACAATTGAAGTTTTAAAACATTCAATTATAATTTGTTAAATATAAATTATTTTAAACAGTTACCTGATTAAATGCAACATAATTCAAACTATCAACACCCCATTTGAATGTTTTAATTGGTTCATTCCTAGTGTTTTCCCATAATTGGCATGTTTCACCACAAGTTGCAAATATGGGCTTTTTTCTATTATAAGTAATACCCGTCACTACTGAGAGACTAAGTAAAGTATTTATAGGTTCATCGTCATCTGAACTGGATAATACAGATTTCCAACTTTTAATAGTTTTGTCATCACCCACACTTGTAAAAGTTTCCCCGTCTGGTGTGAAACATATAGATCGGACCCATCCCTCATGTGCTGTAAAATTTCTTAGACACTGTCTTTGTGCCAAGTCCCATATTCTAATTTCGCCATCAAAGGCTCCACTTGCAAGTAAAGCTAATCGATTCGGGTGTTTGCCCAAGCATGATACACCGTCTCTATGTCCGTCAAGACTACCAATGAAAGGTTTAGCGAATACTCGTTCCAATTTTACAGCATTTAAGGCTCTGACATATTCTCTAGGAGCTTCAAAAGGATGTAAACCCGGGTCGTAATTTCTAGGAACTGTAAGGAATATAATTATAATTACTTTATGACATATATTTACACATAAAACAAAAAATATGGTAATAATTACGTTTATGGATATCTCTCGTAGTGGCTCGTAGATAGTCTTCGGGATTTCGACTAATTACTTTTATTTTTACATTAGACATTTTAACACTTCTTCTTATTTGAAGTCGATGGCAACCTCGCAGAGATTTCACAAGAGTCAAAAAATAACTAAAGCTACTTAAGCACTAAAGAAAACGCGGACAAATTTAAAACAATAACTCGCTTTTGAGGTTATGTGACATTCGTGAACTGCCAAAAAACGGCGTGTTCATTTTCTTTAAAATTAAAGATTATTTAACAATTTTTTTTTAAATATTCTTTTTTAATAAATTTAAAAATTAAATTCGTAAAATGTTATAAGGTTTTAAGCTATATATATATTTAATATAATAAAAAGAACGCTTCAATAACAGTGGTTAGACTCTTCGATGTCGTTTGCGGGGAGTTCTTGTTTTTATATATTGTTTTAATGCTATTTGCGAATTCTCTAAATTTAAAAATAGAATGAAGAAATAGGTATATATCTATAAAGCACCTATAGTGAAAAAAATAGGAACACTAAGTGTCTATAAAACTGTAAGTAGAGTAACAATAATATTAAGAAATAATAATTAATTGATATCGAACAATATTTTTTAAAAATGTATCACTTTAACGGATTACTGTGAAGTAGAAATGCAAAAATAAATATTCATAATTGATATTTTATGACTGTATTCTGACTAATACTTCTACTGTAGATTGGTAAGTAATTAATGTTCCAATCCTTATTTATTAGTGGTACCTAATTATATTTTGATGATTTTCTTGTTTTATTAATAACTCTAAAATGATAAGTGGGACTTAATGAGAATTCAACATATTGAATCGCATCATACTAAAGGATCAAGAATAATAAACTCTGATGGAACCCGAATAAGATTTCAAAATAAATTAAATTATTCCAAACAAATAATAATATAAATATATATGTATCCCAAAAATGACCAAACAATTAATGTATTAATTTGATTTAATGAATTATTTATTATAATAATGTAATCAGTTTATAACAATTTTTATTCATATAATGTGTGCCCTAACAAAGTGTCATATGTACAAATAATTAATTGTTTTTGGCATCCTTCATCATCCTTGTGTTATAAAGTGACATGCAATAAATATTTTTAATTAATAAGAACTGAAAAAAAATTACACACAAAATCACATTAAATAATCTGGAGTGTGAAAATAATACAGGGATACAAAATCAATTATTGGGAATTAATTTTGCATTACACCTTGTGCTTATGGCCTTATGAGTCATTAGTTTAAGTGAAATTGAGTCTATTATTGAAATAGTTTAGACTTACTGTCCTGTTCCCTCTCCAATCCAACATTTGATGACTTTACATCCATCATGATATTGGTAGGATTTAATTTAAACTTTGTTGATTTCTAAGTCACTTTTTTGAATTATTATATTGTTTATATAAATATTCTGAATAAGTTTTTTTTAGAAGGTTTTAAGAATATTTTAAAACATATTTACTTAATTAAATAGTTGTATGAACAAATCATAACAAAATATGTGTATTATTTTATACAAATAATTTTATGTAAATGCATGGTTTTCATGTCTAGTTTTTTTTTTTCACAATCAAATATTTCATTATAAATTTAGTTCATGGGCATATCTAAATATATAGGTATATTTAAAAAAACACCCATTAGTTATTACATACTTCAGTTATTTACGTAATTTTACATGCGCGACTCTATGTTAAGTAAATATTGCAGACATGACTTGAGTGCATTCATTATGAAAGAATTGACCTTTTGAGTAAGTTCTGACATATTAGTATCTTACTTAAATATTATACACATCTATTCAATTTTCTTTTTAAAACTACTTCATTAGTATTTTATATTAATAAAAGTCGTCGAATTGGAAATTATAATAGCTCTGCCCATTATTCTTCTTTCTATAAACAATTGTTTAACATCTTTTTCAACATACATAGACATCGCCGTAATACCACTCACTTCTCCGGTCGCATTACCTTGAACATGTTGGATTATGACCTTGACTTTAAACCTAACGCGCGCAAAGCTGGGGTTTGCCGCCACGTCGCGTCTGGCGGTTGTTTAATATAAGTTGCCACGCGCGAATATCACGTTTGATTATTGCGGTTTGGGTCTCCTAAAATTAAGTTTTTAATTTGCAAAGAGAAATCGATCAGAATATTGTATTAAAATATTTTGTTGTTTCGTTTCGTTGTTTTATAAAATAAATGAAGTTAAAATTATATCTTAAATTTTAAATTGAATAATATCTTTTCTATAAATTGAACGCTGTTGTGTTGTATAAATATGCAAATATTTAATAGGTTTTTTTAGGGATACTAATTAACATAACCATATACCTACTGTTTTGAATTTATTTTTCCCTCTATAAGCCATTAAGAGGGCAGTGATATTTGAACTTTTGACAATTCTGTTTCGACAAAAAAAAAGACCAAAATGAGTTAACAATTTATGAATTATGATGTTTAGTATTTTTTCTCTCTCTTTTTATCAATGTTTATTGTTTAAATTAATATCTATTATTTTTATACCGATCTAACACTAATGTAAATATATTTAAGGCATATTTATTTAACCTGTTAGAGGTTAACAATGACCATGTTTAAATGCTCCTCAAAAATTAATTATTATAAGAATTGTAAAGCAAACATTATCTCGATATATTGTATCTAAATATTAATTATCTTATTAATGTAATAAGTAATGAGTTTAACATAGCAAAGCATAACGAACGACTCGGCTACTGTTTTGAGCAGTCGCCGGCCGGGCTTGTTCGTTGACCCTCCGTCCCACACCATTCAGTGAGCTTATATTAATAAATAATATATTTAAAAAGTTGTAGTATGAATTGGTCAAAGTTGGAGCTCAAAAATCGAGTGTGAACGACACCCGCTTTATCTCATTAATAATAGTTTCTGGAACATTATCGAGGGAACTGGTGACGCGGATTCATTTAGTTTGATAGTGCCGTGTCAAATCATAGCTCTCGATTAAATTGTAGGCCAGTATGCTTTCTGCGTACGTGACTCTCGTGTGGAAGTTTGGTTCTTTTTCAAACCGTTAATAAAAAACCGCTCATGTTTTACCATTCGTAAACTGAAATCCATTGGTATAGGTGCTTATATTTTAAAAGTATTTATCAGATTTAATTTCAATTCTATTATTTAATGGTGTAAAGTGTAATTTAATAAATTATTACAGATTGAAGTGCGTGCAATATGAGTGTGCTTACATACGCGGGGGTATTGAGTCTAATAGCATTAATTGTGCCGATATGGGAGGTTCAATCAGAAGTGTTTACAGCTGTAGCGGACATTGAGCCACTTTTGGAAACACATAAGAGAATAACAGATGATTTGGATGCGTATTTGGAAAAAGAGGAAAAACGTTTAACAGTTTTGAAGAGGTAACAAATCCTATGAGTAAGAGGACAACACAAGCAGATGACATTCTCACTCGAAACAATTACCTTATATCTTTTTAAGTCATTAGTTTCGAACGTGAATTAAACCTGGACTTTTGCGTAACAACTCAAACGCCACAGAAACTGTTAAAATATAAAACACCCAGACGCGAAACAAATACTTCCCTTTTTTCATGTGTATATTAATAAATTTTTAATTAAATCTATTTCAATAGAAAGCTACCAGTGTAGATAATTGTAACTTCCGTTTAAGATATAAAATGGTTTTCGCTATTTACAGTATTCATTTATTATTTTTGTCAGATCACGTGTTATTTAGTATTCAGAACATCATTGGGAACTAACGTGGAAGTCAGACATGTCTGCGAATCGGAATAATAATAAACTTTAGTATATCTGACTCAACTTTAGGAATTCGATATTGAAAAAACTAGTTCTAAATATCTCGTTTTGCATTTAGGAATGTTAATGCTCATAGTATTGTAGCCTAGTTACGAATTATTATCAAATGACTTCTTCAACACACCAAAATATCAGGGAATATCTGGTTTTATTTGTACTCGTAACAAATTTAAGAGTAACGGAATTTTGAAGGGAAAACGAAACTGCCTGTTATTTTTTTATACAAGAACGTTAGCCGAATGCTCTAAACTACGCTAGTCTTTAAAAAAAATTATAGTTTTTACTTTAAATAAAACTCACACAGTACTGTTATATCATTTTAAGTCATTATATTCTCTCAAAACTCAAAATCCTAATGTAATAAAATATTTTACGTGCCTCACGATTGCATTTGTTTTGATTATTTTATTTTACTCCAACGATTCGAAAGGTTTACAGCCATCGTAGATGCGATGGCGAGGCATTATATTTCTAAGGTTTAATAATATTTTTTAGGCATTTAGAAATATATAAAAAAGAGTATGATAAAGCAATGGAAGATATTCCGAATTATTTGGGCAATCCCATCCATGCTTTTACACTTATAAAGAGGCTCACAACAGATTTAGATAAATTGGAATATAATATTCAGATTGGAACTGGTGTGTATCAAATACTATTTTACTTTTAAATTTTATTAAGTTACGAATTTACAAACTATGTTTTGTCTCTTTCTATTGAATTTTTAATTGGACAAGATAGAACGAAATAAAACATGTTTCAAGTTTCAACTAATTCATTGCTTGTTAACTTTTTATTGAATTGTGAGGATTGTTTTTAGTTTATACATATATAAAAATTGACTCTGTATTGTTATTTATTTACAGAGTATATAAAAAACATAACTATGACGGTACCAGATGTAAAATATCCATCGACCGAGGATTTAACTGGAGCTGCGCAGGCGCTTACCAGGTTGCAACAAACTTATGATCTAAGAGCGAAAGATCTGTCAGAAGGAATTATCAATGGAATAAGCTACAGGTAATTAATTACTATTATTTAAAAAAAAAACAATTTTAGCTAATTAATTAAATTAACATTTGGTAATTGTTTTTTCTATCGAAAATCAAATATCATTCCTATAATAAACCAGTCCTGGTTCAATGGCTCTTAAAAGTTTCAGAATAAAAATTACATTCAATATAGCTCAATTGGCCAATTGATTCTGCTACGTTATTTTTTTAACTTTCATGATCATTCTTCTTATGAGTATCTTAAGTCCCCAGCATACCTTTTGTGCAAATAACCTCTACATTTTAAGGCTCTCCAAGCAAGCGCACTTAGTATGCGTAATACAAAACCGTTACTTAAAAGATAAATATCTTTTTGTCAAGCTTTTAATGTTTATTGCGTATGAAAATATCTTGTTTTAATATAAAATATGTAAATTTGTTTTGCGATTAAGAATTATAATCACATTTTCACTAAATTAAAATAATATTCTATTTTAAATAACTGGTTTTAACTTGTTAATTTGTTAGTCTATTTAAAATAAAAAATATTATGTACAATCGAGCAAATTTACACGTGGTTCATTTTATTGTTAAATTTGCGTGGCTAATACCAAAAAAGACTGTTAAGAATCGTACTTTTTATTATAAATATAATACTTTTAATCTGTAGTGTGACAAAGTACAGTAATAATAAACCTCGAATATTTTGTTTAGCAATTATTATACAAAATATATGACAGGTGGCTTATGACTCAAGTTGTTTCACCGTACATACATGATCAAAATAATGAATATTTAAATAAAGTGTAAAGTCAAAATTTATTATAAACTATTTCACATTATTTTTTGTTATTATACATTTTATTGTATGAACATGAAATTAATATTTCTTTGAAATACATCGCTTAGAAAATGTAAATGCTGTTATAGATACATCGATGTCAACGACCTTCCCAGAATGATGTAACATTAACAATATAACTCACAAGTTTAATAAGTAATTTTTAATGAAAGATCAAATTTGTTAATTAATAATGTTATTGAAATATTTAATCAATTTTAAACAAAGTTTATACCCTCATATTCAGTAATCCGATGTCGTCGAGTGATTGTTTCGAACTTGGTCGGTCACTGTATGACGTGAAAGAGTATCACAATGCTCTGCCATGGTTTATGGAGTCACTTCGAAAGTATGAGGATATTGAATATAATGGTTTCAAAGAAGTTGATTTGTTGGAATATGTCGCTTTCTCACACTATCTTATGGGTAAGTTGTCATTGTAGTAATCAGTTTAAATTCAATTAAATTGAATTACTGTTCAATCCTTTATTGTCCGTTTAACTAATCAATTGATTTTTTATAATAGAATGTATAATAAATAAAATTATTGTATAATAATTAAAATTGAATGTTTTACTAATGAATTTGCATTTTAGGTGAGCTAGAGCAAGCTGTAGAATGGACAGAGAAGGTCTTAGAAAAAGATCCTTTGCATCCCAGAGCTATTGGCAATGTGCCACACTTTAAAAAGGCTATAATCGACAAAGAAGATAGAATAAGAAGACGAAACCGAGGCGTATGTATTACGTATTATTTTACTACTCGCTCATAGATGGCGCTCTTTAAAAATTTATCACACATCAGTTAAATGTTAATACTCGTAAAGATGTTTCTCACTCCTCTACGTCATAGAATTTTATGTGTATATTTTATTTACAATTATACTATGTAGTTTTGATGTTTAGGAAACTGGTGACCATTTGGTAGAGGAGGAATACGTTAAAAATAAATATTGGAATACGGAAGAGCGTGTGATATATGAAGCTCTGTGTCGTGGTGAAATGACTGTACCTGATAATCTTGCCAAACAGTATGTACACAGGGATACATGTATAAATTGTGATCACCTTTCGAGTTATAAATTAATAAACATTCATTTTTTCTTTCAGATTAAAATGTAGCTATGTGACTGAAACACACCCGTTCTTGAAGATAGCGCCAATAAAAATGGAACAAATGTATATTAAGCCCGACGTTTTTGTTTTTCATCAAGTTATGACCGATGATGAAATTGAACATATACAAAATGCAGCTAAGCCACGGGTTAGTTAGGTTGTAGGAATATAATTAAACCTAAACATTACAGCTAGAGTACTACAGAAACAAGAGAAAATTTCAGTACTTAGGTCCTAAGTGTACAGAAGTATTGAAAAATATTGTATTAATCTTTTATAATTTTTTTTTTTAATTTATTTACTTTTAATAAATGGGCTCCAATAGAGCGCTTTTACTCATCAATACAAATATAAATAAATTTAATAATTTAATAATATCAATTTGATTTAGCTGCTGTATACTGGCATTGTCCACTTACATACTAATGTCATAATAATATATAATAAATCTATTATGATGTAGAAGAATAGCTGCTGTATAGAGGCATTATCATCCTATTGTATACCTAAAGGTAAACAATAGTCTGGTATATGACTGTAGCTCATCTAGTGTTAAGCGGATGTGAGATTTATACTGTGAAAAATTATCTGTGATGAGCAAAGAGGTGATAGAGCATACTCCTGTCGTTATTCTCTGGCTACTTCCAAGTTTGATCTCGAAATGCTACTTTGATTACACTTGGAAAAATAACGATTAATATTATTTTTTTGGTATTTTAAATGTGAATTTATTTTCGCCAGTTCCAAAGGGCAGTAGTCCATAATCCGGAGACAGGTGCACTAGAGTCAGCCCCATATCGTATTAGTAAGTCAGCATGGCTTAAGGACGAGGAATCTGAGACGATAGCAACAGTATCACGAAGAGTTGCAGATATGACTGGACTTAATATGATGTCAGCAGAGGAACTCCAAGTTGTCAATTATGGCATTGGGGGGCATTATGAACCACATTTTGATTTTTCAAGGGTAAGTCAACATGATTACTATTTATATTGTTTTGTTAAAAGCCCAGAGATCATTGTTCATGCTGTACATTACTTTACTCAATTATCATCAATAGTACATATTAACTGTACATGAAATGCAAGCTTAGGAAAAAAATACAACGCCTGGCTTCAAAATCTGGCCATACATTTTTTTAGACTCTTACATTATACAATTGTCTCTAACTGTTACTACTAGTGTTAAATTTCATTTTGTTTAATGGCGAATACGTGTATTTTATGTAACGTATTTTTTCGAGTATATTATAATCTCATTCTTGTTTTTTTTGAGAAGTAATAATTATAACCCGTCTTTGATAAGAGTAAAGTATGTTTGAATTATATGAAAAAATAATAATTTTGTTTTAGAGAGTTGAAACTGAGGCATTTCACAATTTTCTTGGGAACAGGATAGCTACGGTGTTATTTTATGTGAGTATTTTATACTTTTATAATAGATACCAAAAGACACCAACCTATACTGAAATTTATATTGTAGTAAGATATGTTGACAACCCTCAGCGCTATGAAGGCAAAATATACCTGTATACTTTACTAATATTTTATAGATCATAATTTATGTTAATACAAATTATAGCCACCGTAATGGGCTAGATTATTTTCTTTGTGCAAAGTGAAGTTAAAAGCAAAAATCTACATTAAGATGTGTATCATCATTCTTGATTTTTGTATAAAATTTGTGCGTTATCTTTAAAGAGCGTAAACTCGTTGATAAGACGCCTCTCTGGTTGATGGACCTAAATGAAAGAATAACAATAAACTTTTATAGATGTCAGATGTAGCACAAGGAGGAGCAACAGTATTCACCGAGCTTGGGTTGTCAGTTTTTCCTATAAAAGGAGCTGCTCTCTTTTGGATGAATTTGCATCCATCTGGTGAAGGAGACTTTGCCACTCGACATGCAGCTTGTCCTGTGTTACGTGGCTCCAAATGGGGTAGGTAGACACAATTTCATATTTGGAAAAATTCTTATTCTCTTAATTACAAATGTATGCTAAATAAATAAATGAAATAATTATTAAATATAATAAAAGTAATATGATTTAAATGCAGAAGGTATTGCTTGATGTTAAAATTGCATTACCAAATTTCAGTATCAAACAAATGGATACATCAAGGTGGGCAAGAATTCTTAAAGCCGTGCAACCTTGTGTTTCAAGATGAAGGTATCATCGGCAGGCTTCCCATACCAATTCGCAAGACATCCAGATAACTATCGGTAAAAAAATTCCTTCTCGGACTGAGTAGGTACCCAATAAAAGCACCGTAACCTTTAAATTAAATATCAGCCAAACTGTCGATGTCCAATGCCAGTAAAAGTTATAAAACAAAATGTGTTGTTAAATTTAAAAATGGAATTACAGTTTGTAAATCTTCTCGATTGTGTTTAGTTTTAAGTAATAAATTTATTATTGTATTTATCGTACTTATACATTTAAAAATTGCCAATATAAGTAACATAATATTATACTAGTGAATTAATTAATATTTTATTGATAGAATCTCTAGTAATTATATGCCATTTTAATTTGTAAGATATATCTAAATATAGTCTTCAACGAGGCTTTTCATATACATAGAAATTTCTACGGGGGTAGCTACATTTAACGTGTTCTACAGTTGTGCACGTGTGAGCTCGTGCGTTACTTTTTTAAAAATATAGTGTTATCTCAGGTTATTAGCAAACATATCTGTTTATCTTTGCTCGGAGAAACCATCTTCCAGAAGGTTAATCCCTAATAATAATCAAAATAAATGTAAGCCATAGAAAGTATTTTAAGTTATTTAAAATATGACTTAATTACAGAATATTCTGCTTTTCCTATACTTAGTATATATACTACAATATATTAACATTTTCTAATTAAGTTTTAGTTGTTGTCGATGATTACCAGTTTTAAGTTCATAAGTATATTAAGAACTGTACTGATTAATGTTTAATTTTAAAAAAATATTTCGAATCTATGTATGAATTAATATATACATATATATAAAATTAGCATAAACCAAATAAATTTTATAATAAAAAACATTGTTATTTTTTAAAATTTTATTTACTAATATAATAATAATTTTCTTTGTGAAATAAATTATGAAAAATAGCTTAATAATGACCTCTGTATAATGAAAGTGAATTTTTGTATGTTGTTTCATTAAAGGCAGAGGTATCATTGCCTAAGCAGTTTGGTGTTCCACAATTAATTGGTGTTTCTTTAATTACGATTTATGTCTTAATTAATAAAATTGTAAATTTTTATTAAAAGTTTAGTGAAATTTTAGAAAGAAATAAACCATGTTTTTTCATTTACCCTCAATCACATATATTACTTTTATTAATATTTATTGGATAATCACCATTTTTATACATGAATTCTTGAAACCACTCAATGCACGTTTCTTCTTACTTATTAATGGTTTTTATTACATTGTATATTTGCTATTAGTAATCGTCAAGTTAATATTGTGTAATCTCTTCAATCAACCTAAAAGCACATAATGAATAAATCATCGAAGTAAAAACAATCATTGGCTTAAATTAATACAAATAATTTTCTATCCTCTTGCCCAATGTTCACTTTCAATAACAGGGTTAAGAGTTATTGCTATATATAATATTAAAATTAATTAAAAGCAGTTAAAAAAAATATTAATACTCAAAGGGTTAGTACATCTACTGATTATTAATTTATCAAAATCCTGTTGCAAATTAAAAATCCTTTATTTTCGATCTTCGTAGCATCTTCAGCAATCTTCAAAGAACCGACGTTTGTAGAATAATTTATGACAACAAAAATGTTACATATAGAATTACTAACAACTGTACGTAACATTTCTGTTGTTTTTGTATTACCCTATCAAGTTTTGTTCTTCGAATCGGATGCAGCGCGGCGCAGGCCAAATGGTGATTTTAAAAATGTTACAGAACAAATAAAGTAAGTACATGCACATCAATATCTTAAGCATTGCACTCTACTTTGTTTGCTTTGAAACATTTTGACAGACGCTCTTCTTTCTTCCAAAATTCTATATTAAAATCCTATGAATTCATTATAAATATAAGAACAACGTCGTACTTTATTAGATACTCCGGTCTCTAATGATTTCTGTAAACACTGATTTCTGTGCTTTTAATATTTACTAAGATATTCATAAATGATAATTTAAACAGCATAGTTTCAATTGTTTTAAAGAAGATTATATTTCATACCTAATAATTATTAATTTTGCTACATACCATTGCATTCCATCTGGTTGAAACATTTCTATGAGAAAACTGTACTCACGCGCCCGTAGCTTGCGCATATATTTTCGATGACATAACTTCTTTAGTAATTTAAGACCATTTAAAATTTCTAACTTTTCCAAACCTCGGAATTTTCTTCATCATATTCTTGTAAAATTCATACTAAAAGCGAATAGGTCACTTAATTCTTTTGTTTTTAGAATCTACAGTTTATCGTTTAGTTTAGTATACTTTTAAAATAACGACTTGGCTACCAAGGCTAATGTGTCTTATTATATAACAAATTATGTGACATGCAATTGATTCTATATAATTTGTATGTAAGGCTTTTTCAATCAAATCATACGCGTCTATAACAAAATACCTTTGTGAATAATTCGAATGAATCGTGGTATTCTTAGAGTGATAGCCAGACTGGTGGTGTTGTTAAATCTGGAATCTATAATATCCCCTGCCAATTTAAACGCCATACATTCGATTCAAAAAGCCGGCTTAAGGGAAGAAAATCTAATTATATTTTTTAAAGTAGTTAATAAGTAATAGGTACTTACAATTCTTTATATAAACCCATTTTAAATAAACGACTTTTCGCGTTGAGTATAAAATTATTAGATTGGTGGTATCATGGTTTGTAATAAATCAGGTTGCAAAAAATCACAAAAGATATTCACGTACCTTCTTTCGCGTTGTCACTTCTAAACTGTGACCATAAGAGTCAGCTTGCATATTAACTGTCATAATATTCATGTAACAAGAACTTAAAGTGACTATAAACATCCACCGGTTGGAATCTTGATGACGTCATAGCATTATTCAAGCGTATGAAGCCGAATACAAGACGAACTATCTTTTAATATCACGCAAAAAACGTTATTAATTAATCGAGACTACAGTTTTAAATAATTCCCCTAATACTAAAAAAATCACAGAATTTATCATCCCTCGAGATCAGTTACTAGTGAATATAACTATTGTTAAATAGTCATAAGTTTAGTGTAATGAAACCTGACTTAGTTCTATAAATAAATAAATATATATCTACACATACTATGTATAAATATATCAAATCAAAATCAAAAACCTTTACTTCGTAGGCCCTTATAGAGTAGGTAAAGAAACACATTTCCGAAACAAATGTATACTTTTTAGCGAATAAATATCTGTTTCCACAGGGAATTGAACCCGAGACCTTTGAGTGATAGCTTATAGATGCCATCAACAGATTTGTACGCGAGAAGCAATTTTCAATAGACACATTTCCCTTGTTACTTCAGCTTTCATCATCTGGAACTTTTTTCTACCTCCAAAAATTAGCCGATCTAACGATCCACTTTAGATCTAGTACTAAATTGTTAAACCAATTATCAGTTTCTTGATTATTACGTATTCCTGGTACGCTAAATTTCATTAGAATGGCCTCATCGGTTTTACCATGACGCCGTAAAATGAATTTACTGATGATCCCGAACTAGGTCAGGCCTGTCTTGTGGGACCGAGTCAGGGTCTGATTAACACAATAAATACATTCGTGGCAACTAAACTAGGTATTGTTTTGTTTAATATGGGAAGGTATAATCATAGAAATACTATATATATCTGTCTTGATCGGGAATCAAACCACTTACTGTTCTACATAGACTGTGGCGATGAATATGTATGATATAAAAATGAATCCAAAAAAGATATAATATGAAATGTTTGTGAATGGTAAATAATATTGTATATCCATAAATAAGTCACTGGTTTTAAACAGATCGATTCAATTTCAACATAACTCAGTTGTTGCTTAACGAATCGTTCAGTTTAGCCTTGTGAATGGATGAGCGGGTTAGATCATTTCCTAGGGCTGATTTACAGGTTCATACATTAGTAAGGATGTAAATATTATTTTAAACTGTCCCATAAATAACGTTTTCGATTGCTATCAATCCACTAAAGTCGATAAAGGTATTTCTTTTTTCTTGTAAACATCAAGAGTTATGTTGATAAATATACACGTGCCACTAATTGTTATAATATTATCTTTCCCCGAACAACATTGTTAACGTTTCTCCCATATAAATATTTGTATATCGAAATTAAACATTAACGCTGTTCTCTATTTTTTACGCATTAGTTCCACATACCTATACATTAATACCAAGTTGTTCGTGTAGATACAAATTTATTCTATGCAGTATTACGAAAACTTCAATTGTTTTATTTTTTCTCACTAAATCAAAAATTATCGTAGTTTTACAAATCTACAAAAATGAGCAATCATAACTTATCCTTTCTCATGAATCAAATCTATCTACAATAAATCAGACTGAGATTAGCCCGTAAAGATAGACAGACAGACACGAGTGACATTGTCTTATATGATTCATGATAGTGATATTGACTACGGTAAGTAACTTTTGAGTGAAATAAAACAGCATTGACGGTTTTATTTTATTTTTGAAATTACATCCATATAATGTCACAAAATTTGGCAATAATATTTAAGAGATTAATAAACATTTGACTACAGTAACATTTAGATATTTTTAAAAAGACATAAATATTGATAAACTTGAAACTACGTAAACATCCATTTTCTCTACGTATCACTAATAAAATTTATTAAAATACAACATCTATGTTGGGACCAGAGAAACGACAGCAGATAGAACAGAAGAACAAAAACAGAAACAAATAGAATGCCCTGTCTTTTCCTCACCTTACCCTGTTACAAGTCACAACATTGTTCGACCCTTCATTCCATTTTAGAAAATAAAAATAATTTAAGTACTTAAAAGTAGAGATAAATAGGATCAAAAATATATTATATTCAAAAATAATTATCAAGGTTTATAGATAATACTTGAAAATATGTTAATTCAGACTTTTAGGAATGTGCAGAAGTAAAAGCTAAGTAGAAAGTGTTTCACACTCATGGGGGAAGACTACGCCTACGTTGACACTCCGACGACCACATCAGTTGCAGCGAACATCAAATACACAATGGATAAATTACAACTAACATTTATATTACTATCTTAATATCGAGCTGACCTGATGAATATTGTGCCATTATTAAATAATAAGCATTATTCAAATCATAAAACTTACGGTTTCAACGAAAATAAATTAATATAATTATACATATTTAAAAATAATATTACGCATTTTAAATGAAAAAACATTTAACTATGAAGTCGTGGCACTTTCAACCTCATAGTTCACGAAAATATATAACATGAAATAATTGAAAATAAAGAGATTAGATCTCGTAATTGCGGAATTTCGAGATCACCTCGGAAGGTGGCTCTTGGTTGCCACCACCCCAGCGTCCCCAGAGAGCAGCACCTCCCTCGGAGGCCCTGCGAGCGGCGGAAGTAGCCGGCCCGAGGCTGGAAGGCCCAGACGCACGAGCTGTGACTTCACCCTCTCCTATCATGCGATCCTTGGTGTTTGGCTTGGACCAATGCATAGATTGTTGCACATGATCCTTCATGCCGAGCCATTGTTTATATCCCATGGCTATACCACTCTGACGCCACTTATCGTAGAGGGCGCGCTTGGAAGGATCGCACAGGGTCTCTTTGGCTTCCTATAAAAATAATGTTACATATATTTTTATATTAAAACAAAATTTGGAAGTCGTAGGTACCTTTAATTGTTGAAACTTGGCTTCAGCTTCCTTGTCGCCATCGTTTTTATCAGGGTGATACTGCAAAGCCAGCAGTTTAAACTCCGCAGTTATTTGTTCCGCCTATAAAGCACAAAAAAGTTCTACGTGTTACCAAAATAATAGAATTCCCCAGATAACTTAATCTGGGAAAAACATAATTTATAAGAATTTAAAGTCACACAATCGACCGGTTTTAGAGTAAATACTTATAACTAATTACAATATTAAATTTAGAAATAAGATTTAACAAAAATAGGATATAATATTTGTATTAATTAATGCACTATAAGTAGTGATTCAGCTCCTGATATAAAAATATCTTAAATATACATATAAAATAACAATGTTCTTGCACGAATTATATTTACTTACGATTTAAAAAAATAATATTTTATAATAAACTATATTAAAAGTACTAAAGGATACATAGAAACTATATAGATCTAGGGCGTAGTCGGACACCTAGATTCTAGAATGAGGTCAATCAATAAAGAGACTAAAGATCCGATTTTTTTTTTCAAACCACAAAATATTAATTATTTTAAATGTTACTTACTGTGGAATGTTCATCGCAGCCGAGCAAGGTGTAGAAATCATCATCTGGATTCTTCTGATAGTTGAGTATCTCATCCACCCCCGTCATTTTGGCAAAGAACCTTCTTCGCCGCTGTACAACGGGGTATACCCCGAACAGAGTGCTAATCGCGCAAGCGTTCACGATTTCTTAGTGCTGGTAACGGAATAACACTAACAAAGGTCAACCCGACAGATGTAAATAACCATACGGAGCTATATCAAGATTGAATAAGAGCGTGATATTAAAATTGGTAGTATAATCGCTGGTTGATAGTGAGAGTTGAACATGTTTCGTATTCACACGGATTTCACAAACACAGAGAACTCAAGGAAAAGGTCGCAGTAAGTAAGCCATTCACTGGTAGAACAGCGCAGGCGCGGGTCGATACTGCTCTCAGCTCCAGGGACACGTTCCAATAATGATGACCTAGGGCAATGGTATCTAGTATCTACTACGTTACATCTCAAATGAGATATTATGCTTGCCTTCAATTTCATATTAAATAATATTTATTTTATTTTCATCACTGGTTTTTAAATGATAACCTACTGCCATGATAAAACCAGTTTATTTATATTTTATATTTAAGAAACTTTATCATGATCAATGTACGTATAGTGTAATAAGCATATCGGATGTTTTTATTATGCATAAATATAATAGCGTGTAACTTCAAGCAATTTAAAACCAAGGACATCACGTAAAAATATATTTATAAAAAATCAAAGCAAAAATTCTATAAATAATTTCAGTGTTAACGCCTGAGTTTTCTTAGTAGCAACGCTTATTTTCTCGCTTCAATTCGCAATTCAATAATTTATAGGTGTATACATATTCTCTACGTCAGAACAGATTTAAATTATCATCAATAGATTAGATGAAAACACGGTTACTTCCAAATAAATATATAAATTTATATAGGTATTATTAAATTTATAAAATATAGGCGATATAACAATTAATTAAATAGTACCTACAATTTATATGAAACACAAAAATATTTTTACAAGTATGATCTGATGATAGGTAACAGAAGTGCCTCGTGCATGCTGGATGAATAATAAATATGTGCCAATTCCAGATGCAAGGCTCGATCGTAAATATTGTATATTCCGTGCATGCTCTAGACATTGGCATCCCAACTCCACGGTTTTGCATCAAAAATAGCATTTAAGTTTCGTTGTCAGAACGACGAAGCGTGAGAATCGTGCGTGCGTCGGAAATCATATAAAAATAACAATTTAAAAGAAAAGGGTCAACAATGTGAAGATTGTTATGGTTAATTCATTCTATTTTCTATCTGGTAGCGCATGTACGTGTGTCAGTGTTGGAAAGTCTTCAAAGGAAGCATTGTTATGTGTTTTGATAAACATTGTCCTGTGAGACGGGCCCGGCGACAGAGCTGACGGCGTTGATCTGAGACCATCTTTGGCAGCGGAAGCAAGGGCGGATGTCCCTAGCGATGGGTGAGCACCACACGGCATATCAATTGTCTTAAATACAATACGACACTAATATTGTTCCCACATTTCTATTCTCTCTGTGTCTAAAAGTTTATCAACCTTTAATTTAGAGTGAGCGATAATGTTGTTTCCGTATTGATATGTCAATTATATGTCTTATTTTGTGGTGTTTTCATTTTTATTATTCATAAAAGGAAAGTACTAAATAATAAATATAGAGGTTATCAGCACAAAGTGTTACTGTTCCATGTAGCTTAAATTTATTTTTGTTTCTGTTATACTCCTTTCCACATTTTAAACTATCTGTGAAAACTAAATAAAACAAAATATTGACGTGTTTTAGAGAAAAGTCATAATATTGTTAAATTCCAAAGAAATAATGATTCATTCATATAATTTAGTTTTATTTGTTTTATAAAATATAATGACTGGTTACTATTTCTAGATATCATGTGTAGTCGTTCGTAGTGGTGGCTTGATGCCAACTCGGGCGTCACTTATCGCATAGTGTACCTTGTGTGACATTGGGCCCTGATTGGAATAAGTACAGTTAGTTGTGCTAAATGATTGATAGAAGCCTACCGTACGCTGCAAACAATGATGCACTTAAAGAATGCGAGGCATGCCACACATTTAGCGAACTGATTGTATCTGCATAAATTAACAGAACAGTTGTGTTTTGTTCGCCTGATCAGACAATACAACAGCTACTCATACATTACATTAGGGGAAAGTTCACAATTATCTTTTCTTTTAACAAATAATATTATGTTCATGTTTGCAAATTAATCAAATATATACATATATTAAAAAGAACTAAAATATACATAGTAAGAGTAAGACGATTGTCAGTTGTGATTGTAATATTTAGGTCAAGTAGAATAAACTAAGCAGGTCTGGAATCAATACGTACTGCGAGTAGAGATACTTCATTGGAGTTTATTTATCTTAAGATGATACAATCCAGATTACCCGATAGATATGTAAAAACAATTCGAGAGCAACTAATTATACTGTAATAGCCTTCATTACTTTAGAGGGTAGACAGAAAATTAAATGAAATTCGCAAATACATTTAAACTTTCAAAACATCATTGTAAATGCAGCTTGTTGGAAGCGATGAGACTTGCAACGCCGAATTATATGATTATGTAGGTTTTTTTAAAGTAACTAGTAAGTCGCATAGTCATTTATGATGATGATTTAAGATGTATGGCGCCCTTATCAAATTCTCAGTATAACAAATATCCTATGAGACATCAATTTGACTAACAGCTTGTTAATTCACACTACATTGAACAATTCTATGCTCTCCCACTTGTATATGCAATAAACACCGCTTCAAAGGTGCCCTACATTGTAAATACAAACAGTTCCTATTTCGATCTTTTTATAAAACGAATCCTACTTTTGGTTCATAGACATAAACATAGTTCTTTACCTTAAATGTATTAATAAACTTACGAAATAGCCGAACTCACTGAAATGCCTATAAAAAGCGCAAGTATTTCATTAGATTTGCTTTCTATTAGTATTTTTATATTCAATTGTTTAAACTTTGGTTTTAGGATTTAGTAATGTGATAATTAGAAAAATACGATTTTTGGGTGAGATTTTTTAAATAATACAATCATATTTTTATTATTATATAAGCCGAAATAGCTTATCAATTACATGGTATTATTGGTAATATTGATAATAATTATTGTTATGTGATTTGCATGAAATTTCGAAACAATAGTCTGTTACTCTAAACGCCTTTGATCTAATAAAAGTATTTTTTTTAAATGAATGATTTCACACGAACCATGTACATTGTGCAGCCAGCCGTATGATGGTATTACAACCATGGCCATTCATCTGTATCAAGTTTGCATAATCTACATATATCTTTATGTAGCCTATAAATGATTCCTTGCTGTCTACTATATTGTTTATTGTAATTGTAACCCAATACGTACAATATAGATATATAAGTTCAGACATCTATAAAAAATAAATTTATTTAAAAAAGCAATTTAAGAACTAACCAAACTTAATATTTCAAACTTCTCACGTTCTCGCGTATAAAATACGTCAACCGCGTCGTCGCACCACGTATTATCCTCAAGGTCAAGCAGGAGAATTAAACCCGTGAAGAAAGTCGCTTGCCTGCATTTGCATTATTTATAGAAAAGCGAGCGCGAATTTTCGCAGCTATATTATAAAAGTAGTAAGTCTGGAATTGCTGGAATAAGCGGATTGTTTTCTGCTAATAGCTAAAAAAAACAAAAGCAAACTTTTAAAAGAATTCTTTTGATTTATCTATACAAACATTTTAAATAGCCCACTTTCTTAACTCAGTTTGTAATTCTCGAATGTTAGATCGCTTTCGTTGCAACAAGCAGTAGCAGCGGAAGTGGTGTTGGGTGCAGATTACAAATGTCTATATTTGTAATAACCTCGTACCACCGGGGATATTGCACTCTGAACTACGCAATGCCGGGAATGACCGTTCTGCCATTCCTCATCTTTTATCTATACCTTTTTATTTATTTAGTTGATTGTGTATTATAGGCTGTAGAGGTATAGTTTAGTAGTGATGTCTGAGGTAATTCGCGAGAATGATATAACTAATTTACAAGACTTTATTAAGCTTACTATCACGTTTATTTTCATTAACTTAATGCGGCATTTTGAAAGGTTCATATTGTATATTCGCGACCGCAATGGCTGCAAAGCCTTCGAAACATGAGATTAAATTATTCAAAATAAATACGCTTTCAGCCGCTGAATTCCCAGACTACAATGATACCTTATGTAATGATATATAGAATTAGTTGCAATAAACGTTAAGTATTAGAATTGTTGATTCGGGACAAACGGAAGTAACCAATTGCTAAGCCGTCCACGATATTGTATTACCCGCGGCCGACGACCGATGTTGCGATCCCCACTGACCAGCCAGCCACTAAATAAGAACTTACTGATAACTGCTACATTGCTAACTTATTTCAAATATTATTTTATTTTTCATTAAACTTCTCTTCAAAGTTATTGTTAAGTTTTAGCGAAAATCACTGCATCTAATTTGTAAACAATTGTCTCGTTATGTGCCCATATGACAGTTGAATTTATTCAAGTGACTTTGAATAAAAACAATTTTAAAATTTCAATAACTATAGTAACAATACGTAATAATAATTCGTTTAGAAATTGCTTAAGAAAAATAATAAAATGAATTTGATAATTGATTTTAAATCACTTACCGAGTTCGAAATACAAAATGAGTCTGAATTTATTAGCCACATAATATTTTTATTTTAAAATTTTATAATTAGTTTAATAAAACGATATAATATAAAAACTGCGTTCAAATCTAATTAGATGCATTGTGCCGTGTTAATATTCTTGGCAACGTAACGGTTCCATCTAGAATGTAACACAGCAATAAAGCAAATTTTATCATGAGAAGCAAACTGTGTCATTGTTCATACGCATTGCAATAACAAAAGTGATCTTTGTTTGACCCAAACTGCAGACTGCATCTTAAATAAACACACCATGACGATCGTTCACATCTGTTGCTGGTTTTTTTCTTTTACACAAGGCATCAGGTCACTGAGTTATTCTTATTTTATGAAGTCCCCGCGAGCTGTGATTCAAATAAAACACTTATGAATTTGTCAACGATATTTTCTTATGATACTGATAAAAATACATTTATATTTGAAATGATTTTTAAGTTCTCTAATCGTTGAGTTTTAAAACAAATTTAAATAATAATAATATTACAAAGTCTACAGAAGTGCTAAATAATAAAACATAGTACATAAAGCCAATAGTGGCTGCACGAATAATGTACAATAATTTGTGAATAATAATTGTGTACCTATTACAAATCACAAAGTTGCATAAAACGTTAACTTCAGTCTAGACATAAAGCAATATGAATGGTAAGATACAGATGTCTCAAATTAGATCAAAATGTTACGCATTGCGACATCCCTCCGGAAATGGGAATGGATTTAAAAGGAAGTGCTAGGTATCTACCTATGTTAGTCCATCTGTCTACAATAGTAATAATTCGCCGGAAACTACTTCGTTCAGAAGATGTAATTTTAGAAGTTTAACTTCCCGTGAATTTTGTAGAGATGAGTTGATTGTTAAAAATATTTTTTAGATATATTTCTAAAATCAGAATTAATTCAATTGTTTAAATGAAAATCGTAGTTAAAATAAATATGTATTTAAACATAAATTTTACCCTCAAATAACCCAAACTTTGTTTACAAACATAACGCTAGCTACTGGGGTTTAACCGCTCCATGGGCTTAATATAAACCCATGCACAGACTTCATTCATAAATACACCGATATAAACAAGCTAGAGGGGGAGGTGTTTCCTGCTTATGCTCCTGTGCAAGAAAGCTGCTTCCTCGACGTGAAACTAAAGCACGTGTGAGCACAGACCACCTGCGCCTGCGCCGCCCGCCCGACTTTACAATTTTATCTACAAAACACAACACATGATAAATACACATAAAATAAATAACATTTTCAACTTAGATCTAATGACGTAAATTTTAACTGACGTGTGTAATTTAAATGTAACGAAACAACAGTGTGAACATCGAAGCCAACAGACTTTGCCGCGCAGTCATAGTGATGTGACGTGTTTTATTTACCAGTGTGAGCATCATGGGACCACAGTTCGATTATTCATTTAGAGCCACGAGTAAGTTCCTTCAATGCATACTTACATAGAAATGTATTGTTTAATTATTAAGATTTACTACAATTTAAATAAAATGCGTATCTTTGTTTTTGCAATTGTAAATCTCAAAGCAATTATAATACTTCCTGGAAGTAGTACTAATATTTTAGTTATATACATTCAAAACATATGTTGTATTTATCAAACTTCTATTTATGAATTGGCTTGTTGTTGAATGTCTAAGTGCTTGGTATAATTTTGGAATAGCTTCCCACAAACGTTCTCTGTTCCACAAACATTCTTAGAAAATCACAAGAAATATTTACATAGCTATATTTTATAGAATAGATATCCGTCTAAAATTCATTATTCTCGTCACATTATATCGATTACTTCGACACAAATTGCCGAATGCACCAATAAAAACACAATAGCGATTTATTCCTCAATAAAAACGCAGCTATTCAACAATTTCAAAGGACGCGAAGTACCCCTACATTATATTATTTACTCCAGACTTATACTCGTAATATCCCAGTGAATGTAATTGAAATTCCAAAAGCATAACCATTGTTTATAGAGATAAATAGATATATAACTAACAAAATAATGAATTCTAACATTCAAAACAAAATAAATGCAGCCATTGTTCTAAAAAAAATTATAAATGCACCATTGACTTTTGGGTGATAACATTTGTATGAAGATTAGGTTAGTTTTTTTGATGCTTTTTGACACATTTTTTAGAGATAAATCTCTGTAAACAAATCTATCTAAAAATACTGAATAAAAACTTATTACCTATTATGATATGTGCCTTGAGATGTCCTCGTTAACTGGTCGATATATGCATACCACGGGGAAGTTAAGAGTCCGTTACCTCATTGTCGTTATTGAATAATCCGCCTTAGCTCATTCGTCAGTCGTAAATCAGCAGCACACTACGCAGCTGCTGTTTCGCGTGCACACAATGATCTTTGGTAAAACTATTCTTCAAATAAAAGCTTATTCCATTTTAACTTATTACTGAATCTTAAAACATTATACAGAATGATAGATAAGGTTCATCATATCGCTTAATCACTTCTATAATAGATAGACTAATTTCCAATATTTGTCCACAGACAATCCTTCATATTTTGCTCTACCAGATAAACAGTTAGAAGATGGCGTTGCTAAAGATGAAACAGATTCGTGTTCTCGATCAGCGCCAAGTCGTGTGTGGCCGGACGGTTCAAGATCTCTATGTTCACCAAAACGCCGTGAACCAGAAAGTCCAAGAAGACGAGAGTTCCGCGCTCTTCTTCGCTCCTTGTCTGCCAGAGAACCTGATCTGGCTGAGGCATTTCTTCGTGGACAACCAAGACCTGGACCTGGAGACTGTGCTCCTGGAGACATGAGACACGTTTCAACTGCACCGAGAATTAAGTATGCAGATTCTTAATTTATAAATTAAATAATTCTTATATCATTTTAGCAGCCAACATAATCTTCCCTCACTATTGCCTCTTGTTCTAAAGAGCTTGTCTCTTTCCAAATTGTTATTTAAAATACACAAGCTACATAGGCAATTATCCCATTGACTTTACATTTTATTAAAAACAACAATAAAATCTACCATTAGTTTTCTAAATTCTAAATTCAAATTTTTCTTAACAAATTCATTTGTTTTTTATTCATTCTTGTCTATATTTACACAATAATCTTTTTTGTTAAAATATTGTATTTTATATTTTAAAGATAAAAATCCAACTTACAAAAAAAATCAATTAATGTTTTAATTCAAATAAAAAACAGCAAAATTTGTTATAATTTAATATGAACTAACTTTTCGTCTTTGCATTCATTTGAAATGCTATTTATTAGATTACGATAGCTGGAGAAGTTAACTTCAAAGCGAAGTAGCATAGAGTCCATTAAGCAAATGCATTTTCCTCTACTCTAATTGCTTCTCTGGGAAGTTGTACCTAACTTCCATTACACTAGATAGCGCATCCCTTTCATCTTATCATTAGTCTATTTTGTAGTTTTCTACGTTTACTTTAATTAAACTACTTATATATTTCATCTATTGAGTTATCATTATTATCATCGTGCTTCCAGCTTCTTTGATTAAATATTTCCTTCTTATTCTGAAATAGACAATTCCTAATATTCATATTTTTAATAGGACAGGCAAAATCAGTTCAACAGTAATGACCCCAGCGGGAGTACAAGAGAGGGAAGAGGTATTTTACACAATTCCATTACAAAATCGTCGACGGCATTCTGTCGGTGGTTATTTAGCTGCTGGAGGACTGGGAGGTATTGGGGAGGTGACAAAAGTACCAAGCGAAGTACCTCGAATGCCAGCGCCGAAATTCCATAAGAGACCTGAAGAAGAAGTTACCAAGAGACGAAGACCAAAGAATTTTCAATTTAAAGGTAACATTTTTATTAAGTAACGAGTTTATTAATGTTATTAACTAATATTACGCCAAATTTAATCCACATTTAGTCAACTTAATGTTTTTATATTTTAAAAAGTCACAAAAGTTTTCCTTCAAATTGTCCTAAGTTTGTTAAGTTGTACCTGTAAGTGTAAAGCTAGTATGTTGTTTAATTTGCCGAAAATATCAGGCGTTTAACACTATTTCGCTACAAAGTAAAATAAATTTATATTTTGTTAAAGTTCATTTATAGCTTTAATAAACTTGTAAAACATATATTTATTATCTATTGTAAACAAGAAAGTGCAGAGCCATTATCGGGGTACATTGCACCCAATTGCGTCTACTACTCGTCTGCACTTCGACCTACGATAGTACCAACCGAAATGCATCTGGGATCGGCTCTTTTGATTTTATTCTTCTAACAACGTGAATGATAACTTTAAACAAAGGGTTATCTTAAAATTAGGCTTTCTCTATCGTTTAAATACTAAAACATAAGTTCAGGTCATCTCAATTATTCTAAATTATCTAGCAAAATGGAAGAAATAACAAATGAATAATATTTTAGGTCAAATTAAAAACAAACAGTTAAATCCCAAAATGGTCGTGATAAGTTATCTATTTTTGGAAACTTTAATGTCCTTTCCGATTGAGCTATCTACGGTACACACATAATACAATTGAAATGTGTTTACGGTTTGTTTATATTTGGAGAGAGGCTATATCTTCAGAATATTTAGATAGGAGCCCAAATATGTTTGATTAGGTCGCATTTAGTGGGAGAATGGCGTGCGATTATCATGGAAGCGACCGCGGGTGTCTCGACATTTGCAGTTAGTATGCGAAATGCGTGCGCGTGCGCCGCTGCCTGACGCCTTCGACACAACTCTTGGTGCGCCTGCCTGTAACGCGCCACTTTACTCGCCTAGTCTCCAAATGTGTGATTTTATTATTTTTTAATTGCTCTAAGTAACCGTTCATGAAGTGTGTTTGGAGATTCAATTAGCGACTGTTTTTTTTATTGTATTCGAGATTTAAAATGCCTGAGCTTTCGGGTGAGTTAACAATTTTTGTTTTAGGATATTTTTATTCCTTTTATTAGTAAACTATATTTATATATTTCAAAATAAGATTGATTTAAGAAACTAATTAATTGTTTTTAAAGTAAAACCGAGATTGTTAAACAAGGTTTTAAAGAGCGTCAATGGTCGTACATATTAACTTCGAACATGATTATTTATTCATGACAATGCCTCAACTGAAGATCTTTATTGAATATGTGTTTCTATAAATTGTCATGCATCATGGCGCCTCCCATAGAATCACACAAAGAATTCTAATGTTATCTATCGTTTCCATTTTCTGGAATCATTATACCCATTAAATTTATTCAAGGTTAATCGGGAGATAGGAACTTCATGGAACTTCTAATCAGAACGTTATACATATAAGAATAAAAAACATGAAACCGTTTGATAACTAAGACCCTCTGTCCAGGGAAGCGTCTCATAAAAACTTTCGAAAGTGTGAAACTTTAATTTTAACAATAATTAAAAACAGTAACTTAAAAATACTTTATACAGCTTGCCAACGCTGGATTTCAGTCTTTCAAAAGATTTCAAAACGTCGCGTAAAATGATTGAAAATAAAAGCGATGGTAAGTCGCATAGCCTTTTGAATTAGTTGCATATTTGGGAGTACATAGTACCAGGCATTCGCTAAAATAGTTCATTTTCATAACAATTCCTTTCTTATTGTATTGATTTTAGAAATAAATAACGAGCGACGGTTGTGATAAGTTTGTGATAAGAACCTCAGACAATTTACAATATAATTTATCATAGTTATTATTGATTTAATGCGGAATGATAAGTGTGAATTACTCACACCCCTGTGTGACCATTTCCTGTTATATGAGATGTGATTTTACGAGTATGATTTATTGTTCACATTTACCAATCATAAACAATGTTCAAGTACTTACTTGTAGAGTTTGTTCTGTATTTTATGTTATATGTATTTATATATCCTTTAATAATTTAGTTCTTATTTATAACTAAATATCTCACCGTTTATTCATTTGTTTTATTCGTAATGCTTCTGTCTCCTATTATGTACATATGTACCAAAATTGATTCCTTGTATTGTACAATTCGTACATTCGTCAGTCATTTGTCCTTTCCCCATTTCTATCCGTAGGCGTATTAACCTATTCATCTTAGTATTAACTCGATCCAACTAGTTTTCAAACAAAAAAAGAACATTTGAATATTTCTCGCATTTTTATTATAAAATATAATTATTTTTTAAAATATCTTTAGCATGACTAATGAAATTGAAGTTTGAACTTTATTAAGGGCAAGTAATTCAGGAGTTCCGATGCGCGCGTGTGTCTGGTCACTGTGAATCATAATTAGTGAGATCAGATGCTTCCCACCGGTTGTTTAGTTTTTCTTATGAACTCGATGTGTTTATTGCTTTTTTTCTTACTCATATGAGAATTCGAAACTTTTATTTTCTTAGAAATTAATGACTGATTTGTTCCTAATTTTATGTCTTATGACGTGAGATGTATTACCACAAAAATATAGCAAATTATCTGTTAGGTACCTACACAACAATAGTGGTTATTAGCTGTCTTTGCCATCTCCAAGTAGTATTATTAATAAAGTCCTCCTTTAATTTAATGTTAATAATATTACTGCTAGAAAAAAAGTTTTTTAAGTAAGGGCTGTCAATTTGGTATCAGACTCGATTCACGCGAATCCTGGCGAAGATGAAATGTGTCATTAGAACACCAGGCCAGAGTGTAACTCCAGACTTCCATAAAAGAAATTGTAAAGACAGAGGTACTGAGATAGACGGGAGTTATTTTAAAGCCTGCATGGTGATGTAGAACCCCAACTATAACATCAGCAACCGTATGGCACGTTTTATGTCCCGTTCCACTTTTTAAAAGGTATAACATCCGTTTCAAGAGGATTTATAAATAGTTTACCTATAAACTTAGTGCACGTGAGGTTACCTACCATCGTAAAAATAATTATAATATTTATTTTATTTTTTGTTTATATTTAACAACTTTACACCAAAAGAAATACAATACTATGGTCAAAAGCTCAATTTATAATATTTCTGAACGGTTTTTACAGTTTATTAAAAAGTATTACTGAAAATAACTAACATGGGTTTTCATCTGACAACATTATTTAAAATATTAATATTATTATTTTATTATCCTTTTTAACCCTTTTGTCACTTGTATTTGAATGTAAAGTAAAAAAAAATAGTAAAACGTTATTATTAGTTTCTAGTATCGAAACCGTTGGATACTGCTATATGAATATACCACAGAACCGACGACAGCGCCCTCATTTATTTTTAACTCTTTATTCTTAGACCGTACTCTATCATAAAAGGTAAATAATAATAATAATAATTGGAACTCTGTCTACGCTATGATGATAGTGGTGATGTTTAATGTTATAAAAGTTAGTTTTTTGTTGTTTCTGTTAAAACATTAAATGGTACAATTGTTTGTTTCCTCTTATTAATTGTACGAATTACACGGCGCTTAGGAGTGTCTATAAATAGTAGACACATAAAGTTTTAAGTCAGTGGGTATTAAATTAGATTAGGATTAGAAGAAAAACTTCAATAATTATCCGTTAGCTTTTACATTCAAAATCTGAATAACTGTATCAGAGGTAAATTTGCAAAAAAAAAAAACAAACGCCTGTCTCCCTGCAATTAGTTTAAAGAAAAAACATGTTTCCGAGCTTGTTAATACTTTATTTAAATATTTGAATAGCAAATGAATTAAATTTTTAATAAGTAATGATTTAAAAGTTTCCGTTGATAGTACAATAGCATAATTAGATAGGTCCTCATTTGGCGACAAATGTTATATCGACATTGACATTGATCACACTAGAACTGATGTTATGATTAACTGTAATAATAATGATAAACAATGCAATATTTATTCATACAGCTTCTTTTGAAGACAACTAGGATTTATATAATCGGTCATAGTTATTCGTAACCATGCTGTCCCACCGTTTAGGAAACGGATATGAGTTTGGGTATCTTCTTTAGACGTATATCGTTGCGTTTCCGGCCATACCTGCATGCTAAACGCATTCTCAATTTAAAAACAACAAATTGTCTGTTTATTTGATCACACTGTAACCATATGAATTAACAATATTTCAAAAAGCAACGTTCTTAATCGAAATACTTATTTGTTCTGTCAAAAGTAACTTCTTATTTCTCTCTTTCTTATAAAGTATTTCTATTAAGGCAATTTTTTCCATTTCTTATTCATGTCTTGCATACCTGGAGCTAATTAAGATTATAATAATGATCAGTTTGGAAAAATTAATAAGTTTCATGAAAATCACGCATTCCACGTGTACTTGGCTCTATATCCATAATAGAATTGTCTATTTTAGGACAAATTGAAAGGGAAAGCGAGCACGTACGTCTATTTGAATAACGTTACAGAATTTGATGAGAATACCTAACTATCGAGTTCGTGTAATTTTTGTGTTAGTTTTGTATAGAGAAATATTGACCTAAAATAAATATCCTTAAATTTATTTATCGATAACAATTTTATCTTTTAATAGGTATGGAGGATATAGCGATTGTCTGGAGCACAGGGTCAGCGAAGAGTGAACAATGGTCGGACCACTTAATCACTTGTTTTGACAAAATTATGTCTCAGAGAGCTAGGCACCATTACAGGTAGGTTTTATTATTATTTTCCATATCCAACAAAATATTATATAAAGTTTTTAAGGTAAAATCTTTTTTTTTTGAAACGCATATTGTGTTAAACATTTCACATAATTATAAAAAATTGTTATCGAACGCCAAGTCAGAATATTATTACAATTGAATGAGTTTCTAATCTAAATATACTTCATAATTTATAAGCAGTTTATAGTGGCTTAAAATAGACGTAATAGCGTTAAAATTACATCCTTTATCATAAGAGTCGATTACGCAATTACCCTAATTCATCCATCCTACATCCTGATTAGGGTTAAATTATTTAATGTAGGGAACGTATTCATAATGTAATGATAATAATGTGTAATACACATATAAATTACTTTTCATAAATGGCAAATCTACAATGTACGAGTCTAAATCGTTGATAGCAGTATATTTCGAATATTAATAAATTCCCGCCAAAAGTCATTTAATTGGATTAAAATACTTAGATTATAAATTCTAGGTATCTTAGCAAATATTATGTAAATTACAAATACAATAATATTCTTGCAGGGTAACTCCAATGACTGTAGAAGAATTGATGTGCTCAGAATTAAAAGATAAAGTTGAAAAGCTTTCGAAAGCTCAGTTGCAGATAGTAATTTTATGTCCGAATTTAGCAGCGAAATTGAAAGATTTGAAGAAAGAAATCTCTAATTTTGAGAACTTATTAAAAGTAGATAAAATTCTAGTTATGTTGTTGGGCGTTGAGAGAGATGAAATTGTTGCCGATAATGTAAAAGGTAAGGGCGTTAATAACATTAAACAATTGCTTTTTTTAGATTTTACTCAAATATTTTATTTTTGTTTACTATGTATTTCAGATTATCCAAACATTGAAGAATGGCAAATGATGACTGCTCATGAAAAAGATGCAACATTTGTTGACACATTCCTAACTGCTGCTGTTGGTATTTTGCGAACCAAAGATTGTAAAGACACGGCTACTGACCGGACTAGTTTCTCTATTCTACCAAAGAAAGTTAAAATTGTAAGTCCACTAACTTCTTTAGGTGTGACCGCAAATATAACATATTTATTTATACCTTTATTTTGATTATTAACTAATATTCATACAAAATAAGTACAAAGTATTTTTATGACTTAAATCTTGTTCACAAATAACTTAGGACATAATACATATTTATGACTGACTTCCTAGTTTGGGTCAGGGCATTGCATTCTAAAGTCTATTTCTATAGTGATTTTGTTTCTCTCCCCGACAGGGTCAAAGTAGAGTGATAGCTCTGCTCAACGACCCGATACGAGAGGAGGATAGTATCAAAATAGTAGTTGATAAGAAGGGCGAGGTTATACAGATACCGACGTTTAAGAAGAGAAACCCTTACACGCTGCAGTTTGATATACCAGGTACGTAATTTATTATAAAACATAACATTTAAAAACAAAAGAAGTTTTGTTAGGCATATTTTGTTTTTATATTTTTAATACAATGTCGTTTAAGCTTTTGAATATTTTTTTATATTATCAGCATGTAATATTATCATATTAATTCAAGAGTGTGAAATGATTGCCTTTTATATGCGGTTGGTCTGTTGTCGACTAAGTTTTCCGTATGTGTAAAATATATCCTGTTTAAAATAAACTAATAAACTTATACATATTAAATTTATGCGAAATTATTTCAGAAAGTTGTTTGGAAGTGTCAATGCTAATATGGGTACGTGTTAGTAAAAATGGCCAACCTCTTGGCAGACGTCAGATTAAATGCGAGAGTCGATTACGTGAATTGGACCAATTGCTAAGAGCCTCTGATCACCCACTGGAGTTTATGTGCCAGGTTGGTATTGTGCCATAGGCAGTGAATGATCAATATATATTTATATATTGTTTTTATAAATAAGAAATAAATATAATATGAAGTATGTACCTACATACAATTTGAGATTATACGATACAATGTATTATGTATCGCGAGTTTCAGATATCTTCTTTTTTCAGACTCTTGGTTTTAAAACTACAAGCAGAGAACAGTTGGACAGCTGGATGTTAAATGCCTTCCAAAAGAATATACCTCCACATTTCAACCTGCTCGCTTCTACTGAACAATTCAACCCCAGGGCAGAAGTTACATGTGTGTATTCTATATCTCCCTCTTCTTCTTCTCAAGAGTATTAATTACGCATCCATCTAAATATATTCGGTCTATCATGTCGAAAATCTTCTTAAATTAACCAATCGACCTTATACATAGCTTTACCTTAATAGAAAAAAATTGTTTGAACACTTTCCAGCTCATTAGATATTGAAAGGATTTCCGAAGGGTGCTAAATTATGTTGAGAAAGTTAAATTTTGTTAATAACAATCATATTAAATATTTCAATCAAATATACGTTAAAAGACCGCTCGCATATGTCATGAAAGTCAATATCGCATCAATTTTTTTTATATCATATAAAAAACTTAGATGTATAAAGGCTTGCCATCCCTGCTTTAGTTTATAGCATATGAAACATCAGAGCAACTGTAGCATACGTTTAATTTCCAGCTTGTAATAAAGAGTCTTTTGTTATCAGGCGGAGAAGAATATCCGACATTACTTCATTGGGCAGCACGTTTCGGTTTGGAGCGACTTAGTTGGCAGCTTCTAGAATGTCCTGGAGGAGGTGCCGCTTGTGCCTTGAGGAACTCCCGACATCGCACCCCTGCCGACTTAGCCAAAGAACATAATCATGGAAGACTTGCTGAAGTGCTTTCTTCACATCTGGTTGGTTGCATAATTATTTCATTAAAATTCATAAACAATGCCAGATATTTAATAGATTAATTATCACTAAACTTGAGTTATATATTTCAGCAAATGAATGAGTTTTCAAACATGTATTACTATCTGAAAAATATGTCCCAAAATAATGGTGAAGCTGCACAAGAAAATGGTGACAAAAAATTAAACGAAGAGTTACGTATTGTTGAAGACCAAGACACGGTAGATGGAGCTGTTAAAGCAGTAGACGGAGAAGATACAAGTGACCCTTTTAGTGAAGAATGTACCCAGAATTTAGAAGAGAAACTAGTTAAAACCGAGAAAGCAAGACCAACGCTCCAACTACCTCAAATACCTAAAGAGCAACTTTACCAGAATAATTTCTTATTCCAACTCGATGACACTGCCAATAGAATCCAACAAGCAATCGAGCATGACTATCTTGTACAACCGTCAAATATCAAAGTAGAAAGTCCAAAGTTTAGACCAGGTAACTTATATGCCAACAGTTCACGGTTGAACCCGCAGCAAGGTGATGTATTTTTATATTCACCTACTGAAGAAGCGAAGGCATTTTTAATAGACACTCCAACTTCAGATATCAGTCAAATAAATCTTAATACCAAAGAATGTAGAAGTTATTGCGGTAGCGTGAAATCCGATCGGGAGTCAGGCTGTCCATTGACCGGCCAAGAAGAATTAGCAGAGATAATAAACGATTTTAAAAATAACGTTTTCTCTATATCCGAAGTAGAGAAATTAGTCATGGAATGGAGAAATAGGAACGAAACTCAGCAGTCTTTGAAAGAGAAGCAAGAGCAATTGAATAAGATGAGAGAGGAATATGATAAAATACAACAACGCATTAAAGATAAAATGAAAAGACCGACGCCTTTTGAACGAGTAAAAAAAATGTTTTCGAAAAGCAAAAGTAAAAGTGAGTATTAATTTCTTTACCCCGAACAATTTTTACGTATCACATAAACAAATGCAAACAAAAAAAAAATAGTCTTATGACGCAATAGTGAACTATTGTTCTATTGCGCATTTTGATTACAAATATTTATTGATATATGAAATTTTAAAAAAAATTCGAGTATAGAAGTTTATTCGGACACTTTTTGTTGTCCCGCAGTTCAACATATCCTACTTATTAATAATATACATATATCGTCATAGAAATTTTATAATAAGATGTTATACTATAATGTTCATATTAATTTCAGACGTTGAAAATGGAGCCATGGCTATTGAGAAACGAAACGGAAACATAAGGCCTAATAGTAGTCTTAGTGAAAGTGAGTATGGACAGTAGGTTGTTGTTCATTGACATTTGGTTCATGTGTAATGTTACACTCGAAATGTAGTTTTTTAACGTTAATTTTGTTACATGCAAACTATTATTTCATTATTTAATATTATTCAGAAAATCAACAAAGCAAGCAGTCCAATTATATTGAAAATGCCCATTACGCTGTCATAGTATTGATTCATTATCGATTTCCACTGCTGCTGCTTAAAAGATATTATTTATATTTCTTAATATTTGTCTCTTATAGGTTCATCATCATCAGGCAGATTAAGCACAGTCAGTGGTGGAAGTCTTGGAGACCACAGTATGCATTCAGAAATGGATGATCATAAAGCCAGATCAATTGTAAGTTATTACTAACCTATCCAAAATAGTATCTCAATAACTACTCTTTAGTTTAGTAAAATTTTATATTTGCCTGACACTCTGCTTGATGTTAAGCTAGACAATAAAATACCCTCCCTACTTTAGAAAAATAATAATGTTAAAATTACTTAATCATTTGTTTTTTTATTCATTCTTTTTTCTAATTTTTCAAGCAATCTTTTGTTTTATTTGTTTGAATTTAGATCGATATTCTATTGTATGAGCCTCTACACAACGATTATTATTATCTCCTCAGATATCGAGCAGCACACTAACAATGCAGTCGTCCGCCAGTGACATTGATCATAGATTGGACGATTATCTGATACCGCCGCCACCGAGACCGCTTAATGGTGGTTATCCGGTATTGACAACCTTTGGACACCCGAGAGTAGAACGTGTGCGTACTTGCAGCGATCAAGCCACTCATAGGTATGTACACAACAAAAGTTTTCATATATATTTTACCAAAAGTTGTTGCGTATAGAGCATATTTCTGAATTCACCACCGTTTTCTTGCGCGACAACTCGCTTGCCAGACTCTAATTACGTATTTTTATATTACAGGGGCCAACACATGGCAACAATAGTAGAACGAGAGGCAACGGCTTCCCGTGAAAGATTAGACGCAAGCGACGCTGATTCTACTCACGGAACACACTTACTCCTTAACTTTGAGAACCGTTCACGTGAACGAACGAATGAAAATGAACGAAATCTTTCCTCTCATATGTATATTAACATATCTCCTTCTCATACATGATTTAAAGATTTTTAAACAAAGAATAGAATATGTACCTCATTTACTTTTTAATTTATTTTTAAGTATTGCGTTTCTGTAGAAAATTTTCAGTTACAATTCATATTATAGAGTGGGAGATTTCTGAAACTAATACCATAAATTCGAATTTAAAAAAAATACGTCAGCAACGATCTGTAGCGAAAATAACGAAACACAAAGTAAGATTTTTATAAATAAATAATTTAAAGGACTGTAAACAATTTGGTTATTCCAATGTAGCATTTAATATTTTAAAAAATTGATGTTCTGAAAGATATGATACAAAGTATGTTATACTATATTGTATAAAGACTGAATTATTGTTGTAAATAACATCGCTTTTATGTCATAAATATTGTATAATTTTGAAAATGAAAGTACAAAAATATTTTGTAAAAGCATAAATATTATCTATATTTTTTATGGTCATAATAAAAATATTTATTATAATAAATGTAATATACAATAGAATATTTTTAGGTTAAATTAGTTTAAACACATCTGTATTCAAATTGCATTTATCTATATTTTTTTTAAATAAAGCATATATTTGAATTTGTTTTTCTTTGCTTTATCCCTAAAGAAGTACAATTGTTTAATTTTTAACACCTCTAGACCACGATTTCTGTATGGAAAAAATCCTAACTGCATGTGCTCAAAAGGTGTGTATATTGTTACATTGTTTCGAATCACTTGTGCTATAGATACTTATTAAGGACTGAGCAAAGAGACTCTAACTAATAATAAAACAATTTAATGATGTGACATAATTTTAATAAAAAATAATTAATTTGGTAAAACACATACGATTATTAATTATCACAATAAAATAATGCAGAGTCATTTTCAATGACTAGTTAATTACTAAACAATAGTTAAAAATGACACAAAAAAAATAACATCGAAAGCGCAAAATAATAATGATTATGTAATTATCACATGTAATATTAAAAATATTAGTTAAATTTTATTAATATTATTATTTAAATGCAAAAATATAAAATTATTGTCGGATTTTTAAATTCAGTAAAATGACATTTATATTGTGGGCGTGAAAACCGTCGGTTCAGGTAAATATTTTATTTTTCATTAAAGTTCTATAATTTATACCTGCGCTTGCTATGACCAGGTTGATTCCCCTACGAATACTTCACCAATGTCATTTTACTGCAATTAACAATTCATATTCATTGATATAAATGCTAACACAGGCCGGGGCTCACAACAATTTCATAAGTCATTCGCATTGAGTTTTCATTATAAATAATTTCATTAAAAATTTAGGTTAAACACTATAACGCCATTATTTTTGATTTTATAATACCAAATCTATATTACTCCACTAAATATAAATACTTTTAACCAGTCAATACATTTACCTACCCCATTACAATACTTTAAAACCCTATAAAAATATATTTCATTATTAAATGCATTTGTATTCATAATATCTTATATAAATAATAATAAATTTATTTGAAGAATCTCATAATGCTAACAATATAACGATTTGGAACATTTGGAAATATGATAACAATAATTTATAAAGTTGGGCGTAAATCTAATTTAAATTTAAAAAATATGAGTGTCCAATTAATTATATAACATATTAAGTTTTAAAGCAAATAAATAACAACATTTAAAATATAAATAGCGCTGTTTGGATAACTTTTTAAATTTAGAACAATTAATATTTAAAGGACAAAATATAAACGTTCTATATTCAAATCATGTATTGTAACAAAATTGATATTATACGTCCCGGCCTATGACCTACTGGCGACTATAACTTCGTTTTGTCGTTTTTATTAGGTGCTCTCATTATTAATGCTTGATACATCGCCCAAATTGCTAACGGACGCATGTATGCCACAGACCGATGATTGCCGTTCTCATACAAAGCCTCTGGCGTTTCGAACGATAAGCCCATCTGTGTCAGCGTTGCGTACATTCCGCCAGCTGTTTTAAATGCTTCCTCGTACATTCCTAAAAAAATAATTTAATTTGATAGTTCCAAATATTAATATGTTTAAAAACGTTGCCAATTTATTATTTCAGTGTTGCGGTATCACTAATATAGTTTATTAAGTTACACAAACAAGAAATAAAATAAAACGGCATTTTAGTTGTTTGTATGTAAAATAAGATCACATTTGTATTAAAAGAGCGTTTAAATGTAATGCAAATTAAAAATCAACTATTCTATTTAAAACTAGATACACACTATAACATAACAATTAATTACCTTCATAGATCATAAGTGCTGCCAAGCCATAAGTGACTCCTGTCCACATTTCCTCGCTCTGTATAGCTGAGCGATCAATATTACCAGGTCGGTTATTTTCCCCTAACAACCAACCGTTCACTGCACCCAATCTTCCACTACAAAACTTCAATACATTATGCTCGTAAATAGATTTCAACGCTTTCTTTACATTGTCTTCGGGGAATATTGGCTCATGAATGCCCGATGCTTTCAGAAACCTAAAAACATAAAATAACTTTTTAAGTTCTTTGAGTTTAAATTTCTTTCAATAACTCCTCAGATATTTCGAGAATTTTTTAATATTCGCGGCGTCCGTTGTATATTTTCAGCAAGGAGGTCATGCACTACATAAAAAAAGTTGAGTTATGCTCAATCTTAACATAAGATGCCTTACCATAGGCCAGCGAGTTGGTCTGACATAATGACGCGGCTATTTGACGGCTTCATGTCAAACTTATAATAGGAGCCATTCCAAAGTTTCTGTTCGTACGATTGTCGTGCACGCGTCAGCATTTCCTCAAATTCCCGTTCCTCCTCGTGCTTCCCTAATATTTTGGCCATTATTTTCACATCGCATAGTGATGCTATCCACAAGCCACCGCAATATGCACTGAAACGTAACAAATTGGCTTTATTGTTATTTAATTTACATCAATACTGAAATTTAATCTGTTAAATTTTGTTTTATATCTTCATATAAATAGTAAATAAGAAAAATATTCGACCCCGTTTAGAATTAATAAAGAATATAATTATAGACCCTAAGCTTAACTTAGACGTTTAAATTTAAATTTACTAACGACCAAATTTGAAAAACAAACATTTAGGCCTGTTTTTCTTTTAAATTACTCTGTAATAATATTTACTGTTTATAAAGACAATTTTAAGAGATATAATGTTTAATAATGATTTGACTATTTTTTATATGCGATTTAATTACCTAGGCCCCGTCATCACCCAAGCATCGTAGGTCTGGTCTGGACTTCCGGTATTCTCAATGAGGCCATCATTATCCTTGTCCCACTCTCGCATACGCCGTATGAGAGTGACACAAGACTCGTACATATCACTCAAGTACATATTGGCGTCCCACGTGCCATCCTGTACCTCCCCATCCGACCAATCAGCGTCTCCGTTCTCGACAGTGTCCCCAGCGAGTTGATCCTCGTTCCTGTACAACATTTCTAAAATGTTTCCCATTGGGTTTGTTTTAGGTGCGGCGCCGTTACACTGTAGTCTTTTAGGGCCATTTTCGATTTTACTGTCGCTTTGTGTCGTTTCGATATTAACACTTCGTATATATAACTCGTTTTCCAGGCCTTCTCTTACGTCATCTATAAATTCGAGCGAACGATACCTGTCGTTGCCGAAGGGGGCGCTGTAACCTTTCAGTAGACGGTAGTCCCTCATCACTTGTAATATAAACTTCACATTAAGATCGCGCCATTCGCTTACATCGTGAATATTGTAAGCGTTGATTTTCTTCAGTGGCTCATTGTCTGTAAGAATTACGATAGAGAATTTCAAATGGTCAATAAATTCGTTACCGTAGGGTTTACATACATATAACAAGCCATTAGTTTGTGTATCCTTAAAATAGAATAAGTATTTTTTTATACATACATCTAAATTTCCATTTGAAACATGAAATATGAAACATAGTAGTTTTACATCACCCATATTAACAAATCCAATATTTTGAAAAAGAATAGGCATTCAAGAATATATTAGTTACATTGTATAACATTAAACAAATACTCACAAGGATCCCCAAGATCATGAGGTATGGAATTTTTAATCTTATATTTCACTCTTTTCCCATCGTATAAGGATTTTCTATTATTTTTACTTTCTAACAATATAGTGTCTTTATACATATATTGGAGCACCACCTAGAACAAAAAACATTCATATTAAGAAATTAAGTACTATTTTCGCGCATACTTCACATTTTTAATAGAAACTAGGTATATTTACTACAGACATGCGATATAACTAATTTCAAAAAGGTTTTAAGCTGTTTACAATAACATTCATTTTGATTATGTTAATCCGGGACTGTAACTAGGCTACAAAGTTTTCGAAACTATTTCTAAGCCTGTAATTGGTCTTATGCATTAGACAGTTCACACCATTGCTTCTAAAACATGGATCAATATCAAGAGGCTGAATTCTACTTTAAAAAAAGTACGTAAAAGTACAATTACCTGTAAATTGGGCCATAATTGCGCTAATGCAAAAGACGCATAAAAATGGACGTCATAAGTATTATACATTCTGTATTCATGTCCTTCTAAATATCCAAACACACCAAAATTATGTCTGTAAAAAAGACACATTATTGACTTTACAATATCTACAGTTAAGAATCAAACAAATTTAAGGAGAGACGAAATTTTTAATATGCGTAGATAATGTTTTCATATACATTGTTAATTCTTGGCCATCTATATTTAATTATTATTTGTATGATAGTTAAAAATCCCTCAATCCACTCATGACCAAATTCCCGTCTCTCTAGAATACGCATCAATTTCAAATTAACATAGCAACTATTTTAAAATGTAGTTAGTGTAATTATTGTAGAATTACATTGTTAATTTTTCTGTTCTCCACAAACAATTCTTCTTATAAATCATAATATCGTAAACTTAAGAATAATTAAGTTAAATAGCATATGTACAATAGTTTCTATGGCCAGTACTAGATGAAGCTCTCACACATAGTTGATGTCTTATATAATAAACTGCTTTTTGATTGAACAAGGGCGCAAACAGCATATTTTCTTTTATTATACTTATATGTATTAAAATTTAATTATAATTCAATAAACGAGCAACTATGACCGAGCTTGTCACTTAATACTGCCTTCACTCAGTGCCCATAGTTAACTTAGTATAGACATTAAAAAACAATAAAAAATTATTGATACCTTGGATCAGTTTCAAGATATTCATCACTAACATCAAACCATATTGTACCACCATCCGCAATAAAATACAGTTCATTCATTAAGGCACTTTTCAACCAATCTGGTATATTGCTGTAAGAGAAAATTATTGGGAAATGAGAAAGAAAATCTCCTCTTATCATATTAGCCTGCCAAGCCTTACACTCTATAGTAATTTAGATATAAAGTAACCCACAATAAGTGTGGTTCACTTACTAACTTTGAATTTAAAGGTACTGTACAATAGACCATACTGATCAAGTGGCAGTACAAAATCGTATAGCTGAAGTCACGGACAAATGATACCTAGATGTATAATGTATATGGCGAGCCTGTTGGATCAAATTTATCAGTGACTGATCAGGCTTCAATTTCCATCTATCCATATGACAGTGAGTGTTATAAGTTTAAAAAAGAAAGTATAATCACAAATACATGCTTTTAAGCGAGCTTTCTTTCCATTTTCTAGCAGCCTTATTTATCTTAAATATATTTAAACTGTTTCAGATTTAAAAATTCAGGTTTTAATTCAAGAAAATAAATGTAAATACTAACCTATTATTTAATATTGGTTCTTGCCACTCTGTGAGTTGCTTCTCCCATTTCTTATAATTTTTTAAAGCGTACGCGGCCAAGCTCGCGCCGGCTATACCATCGCTGCCAAAATACTTTGTGTAAAACCTTGAAGAGAAAATTTCATTATGTTATTAAAATACACAATATTCTTATTAACTCTGCTTAGCGATTAAGCTCGCCATTGCACGTTATTTTTGTACACAAGAATAAGTAGAAGTGTCGTTATTTACCTTTTATAACTCTGTCCCTCTTTTTTATATTGTATAACAGGCATATCCCAAGCGAGACAGAACTCTGCCACTTCCCTCCCGCCTGGTTCTAAGTTGACAACGCTAGATAAACCGATTCCATCGCCTGCAAAGAGAGAAAACTATTATTAGAATAGATATAATTCAATTTTCCACAAAATTACAATGTAAATTTTAGTATAGTGTGGAGCCACTTAGCTGAACATAATTGAAGAAAAAAATAGAAAAATTTAAAAGTGCCTTTTAGGCTGTACCTTTTTGTTTGAAAACTGGAACAACAAAAATTACGTAATAATAATAGGAACAGACAACGTATTAATAAGCTCTACATTGCAGAGGTTTTGGTTCCCGGGATGAAATAAATGTTTATTACTGACTAATAAGAAAATATTTTTAAAAAGTGCCTGTTTCAAGTTTGCCTTGTTCCAATACATATAGTACATGATATTTTAGTTTAATCAGTGTGTGTGTATATTTAATATTATTATTCTAAACGTACATTTATAACTCTTATTTTCTTGTGATTTCTTCTTATTTTTTTCATTGTCAGGTTTTTTATTAGTATCTATCAATGGCTCCAGCTTGCCATTGTTTTTCAAACACTCCCAAATGTGTGAAGACTTTTTAGCAACATTGTATGAACAGTAACCCTCGTGTATGGAATCCTGATCATCTTTTGTTTTGGCTATTGTAAATGTGCAGGGTATGTCCGCTACCTTCTGTTCTAATGTCACACCACATGTGTTATCTTCCGAATATCTTTCTATATCAATTTTGGCTAAAAGAAAATAAAAGTAGAACTTAATATCAAAGTAATAAAGAGTTAAAATTCATATATTTCTTAAATCTATATAATATTTTAAACAGTTTACCACCTCCTTCATATATACTTTGGGCTCAATGCCTCAGATTCAAAAGCTAACCAAACAAAAGTAAATATTAAATTCTAATGTGAAAATTAAATAACAAATGAACAACATACAATTTCCTTTCTTCTTATTGGGCAACACTTCGGACCACATGAACGTGATACTGACAGAACGACGCTGATCGCCAACATTCTCCACTGTCCATACGAACACTGCACACGGCATACTGCTATCCTGAAATATGTTACATTAGTTATTATGGTAAACATTACAAGCGACTAAGACTGTACATTGACACAATAATATTTTATTTTGTTAATATTATTTTATGTTCTTTTTCATATCAAAACCCTATGATAATACGCTTTTATATCACCTGACACCACTAAGATGATTCCACTCCTAAGAGAGAGATACAAGTTATAGCATAGAATATTATATAATATAGCAATTAATAATATTATTAATTTATGACTATTTTTTATTGTTGTATATTTGGAGTAGGTTTAATGGAACTGGCATCACCAAGTCAATGAGTGCCTTATTATTATTTTTTATTTGAATTCAGAAAAGGAGCCGTTGTTTAGAAAAGTTTGGAAGCCTTTATACAAAGCTAAGTATGGGCTCATTCATAGGGCTATTTATTCAAATCCTATTCAAAACCTAGGTTTGGCATAGAATAAACTTATTGTAGAAGTAACTTTAACATATTGTGTATATTGTAACATTAAAATGCATTTGTGTTTAGTTACGATGAGACTGTAGTGGCTGCAAAGCTTACGAAACAAATTAAATTAAAACATGTTTACGAATAGCCACGTACACCTGTATAATATAAATCATCTACTTATATCTATAGACAATACACTCATTACGATATTTCGATAATTGACTACTAGTGTTTTCCTAAAAAATATTCAATATTATTCAACAAATGTGTCAGTGATTAGGTCATCCAAAAGATATCGACTTTTACACGATAAGATAATACATAGGGTTACTGAAGTATTGTAATTTGAAATGTTCTACATCACAAATGATTCATACTGCTATTTTTAACACAATCTAACCTAATATAGATGGACTAACGATCGAAAGAAAACAAAAGATTTAAAACAAAACAATTGACGTGTGGGTGCTAAATGAATCACAAGCATTTGGAGATGCCTAATTTAGATGCGACTTATTTTCGCCTTTATTACGAACAATATAAGGTGTAGTGAGTAAGCCCATTGATGATCCACATGTCAAATATTTTATTTAAATTTTGTCAGTCGCTAAAGGTTTCTGAATATCATTAATAATTATCACCTGCCTGCCTGCCACAATTTTAGTATATAACTTTATTTAGTAGTATGTACCTACATATACGTATCTCAGACTCCACTATCTATTGTAATATAGTTTTTTTTTACATATAAACAATTTCGGTAAACGACGTAATAATACCGAATTATTACTAATTTTGTATATAAAAAGAAAACATATAACATTTTTTATTAACAATTTCATTGTTCCAAAAATTCGATATTGTTTGCTTGCAAGCGATAAGTGGATAAAATCCAAAAATAAAGTTCAGTTTAATCGTATTATTTAACTTTGAATACTATTTTTATGTTTTACATATGTTAAGCAGATATAATAAATTTTCAGTTGAAATAACCCATGCTGTTATCAATATATCCCGCTTCACCTTTATTCAGTTACCATAAGTAAACGTTAAAATTTATTCTATTCTACCCTCTATACCAGCCATTCTCAAAGTGTGTTTCGCGGAACCCTAGGGCTAAAACACTGCAAAAAATACCTACCAAAGGGAGATTATAAGGTTACATAACTAAATATTACGTTATATTACATTGCAATATGATTATTCATAAATACATATAAATCAGTTTTTTATAATAATATTAAGGCTTTTTCCTTCGCCAAAAAAGTTTGAGAACCGCTGCTCTATTCTCTCACATCATCTGTAGGATATTAGATATTAGGACTATTGGAACAGTTTAACTTGTAAAAATACAAACATACTTAATAATACAATAATACGCAGCAATGGTAATAATCATAAACATAATTAATAAAAAAAAAAATTATTCGTTTCAGGCTGGTTCGTATAACATGTCTGTCCCCATACCTATAAAATAGAATACTACAGCCTAGTTGGAGTTTGGTTTGGGGGCTTTGCAAGTGTATTTATAAAAAACAACTACATATATAAACATCAGTGCTGATGTATATAAATTTGATATTAATATTCGTAAGTAACAAACATTTCCTGTATTTATAAATAAATGTGTTAAAACATGTCCATGAATGATTCGATAATTGACAAATTAGTACAATATAACCTGTGTTAATTACTATAGAGTAGGGCATTGTTCCCTATAGGATTTCCTTTCAATGCTTACGTAATATGCACCAATATTTTTCACTAATTGTTACAAAATGTGTTACTTGATAATTGAGAGTTAACCTTGAGATTCTTTTAAAGCATTAGACACGTTTAGTGGAAAATAATATGAGAAAAGGATTTCAAAATACTATTAAACTCTAAAAAAGTACCTAATGTTACAAATTCGACATTCTAATTGGTTATCACTAGGGGCCGGATTATATGCATTTGCATATTTGCATATGCAAATGCATATTTAAGCCATTTTCAGCGGTAATAGCAAAAATGTGGAATATGAGAAAAGGATTTCAAAATACTATTAAACTCTAAAAAAGTACCTAATGTTACAAATTCGACATTCTAATTGGTTATCACTAGGGGCCGGATTATATGCATTTGCATATTTGCATATGCAAATGCATATTTAAGCCATTTTCAGCGGTAATAGCATATTTTACTTAAGATCTGGTTATGATGCATATTATCGATACATTTTGAGGCAATCAAAGGTGTAGTAAATCACTTTGACAGTGCCGAGTCAATGGCAGTTGGTCAGTCCAAGGAAGCATTTAACAATTCATTAATAAAAAAAATATAGCCATGATTTGCACACACTTTTCTTACATACCTGAAAGCATTAAAAAGCTTGAAACTCATGGTTTGACATTGACTGAAGCTATCCAAACAATGAGTAAAATCCGCCAAATGAACTCCACGTTGCCAAACTCAAAGAAAAGTTTGAAAACATTTTGAACAATAACCCAGGCTTTGAACGTTTGTGTCAAATTGATAGTTTCATTAATGGGACGGCAGAACTTTTGCCAGAAACTGTAAGTGCTAACATAGCACCAAAGTTCAAATTCTGCCCAGTTACCTCAGTGGATGTGGAGCGATCCTTTTCTACTTATAAATATATTTTTAATGATCAAAGACACAATCTTACCACTGAACATTTGGAACAATACTTGATTGTTTACGTTTACAAAAGCATTAAAAATTTCTAATGTGTGAAACATTGATTGTATGTGTGTAAAATTAATATTTTAATAATGCACAATTTGCGTAAAATGTATAGGTAATTTACTAATTGTATGCTGATTTTGAAATAAAAAAATTGAAATGACTACTTTTCTTTTGCTGGCTTCCTAAAACTTATCATTTAATTTAGCATATTTTGCTTATTTTTATGCATATTTTACCTATTTTCATGCATATTTCAAGCATTTTTCATGCATATTTGCATGCATATAACAAGCTTTTTATGTTGCGTATAATCCGGTCCCTAGTTATCACATACCACCTTATGATGTACATATTAACAAAAGTCAATAATGAGATGATGATCATTGTTATTTGCTTCAACCAGGATCGAACCCAAGGCATAACAGACTAGCTTAACCAATATGTCACAGATACTATTATACAAAAGTATTTTACGTAAGACATCATCTTAAATCCTTAAAAATAAGTGTATAAATAGCCTTCATATATAGCACTGGTTTTTTTAATTTATCAAAATTTGTCTGTTAGGTCAAAGATGATAGTGCACATTTGTTACGAATAGTGTTCCCAATTATAACTAGAGCAATTAAAACTTTGTTTCAAATTAATAGGAGTCATATTACCTTATAGTTATGTGGTATCACAGGTGAAATTTGTCTGCATATCAATTTAATCCCATATTTGGACAGATCATATGTGGTCCAAGCTCTTGGATATAAAGCTGTATATTCACAATCCTCACCATTTAGGTTCCATTCCCAAGAGGGAGGCGCTTTTTTAGGTTTCCTAAAATTATTTAATATGTACAAAATAAACAAGACACATTTGATGTCCAAAAAGAAAGAATTGTTCTTCATCATCAAGACAAAGGTATGTAAAACCTATATACACAGAGACCAGAAACAAATATTTTTATTAATGTCATATGTATAGATATATCAATTAAACTGGAGACCTCTGCAGTTTAACCACATATTTAATTCTTTGAAATTAAGTAGAATTGATTGATATCAGATTTAATTTATAATAATTAAATTTTGTTTAAAAATACATATATTTTGATTGGTCCAGATAACATTTTTTGCCAATATTTCATTAATAAATAATGTATTATTTACACATTTTTATATACTTTTTATAGTCTCTTCAAAATGTGAATAGATCAATGATAGAAAATAATTATTAATTAGCAAATAGTCTGATAGAGGTTTGTGATTCAAAAGCATTAAGGTGTATTCATTCTAATTTTTTTTAAATTTACAATTCATGCATTCAGTTTTAATTTAAAAATTTTTAGAAAATGTTCTGTTAATTAATTAAGAATATAATTCTATAATTGCTATGGAATATACTTACTGATAAGTAGACAGAACAGACTGATAAATGGTATTATCTCCATCATCTCTAATGTTGACTATGAACTGGCAATAAGGGTTGGTCACATACTCATAGATCCCTGGATATAGTTGAAATCTACAGAATTCTCCCTTGAACCCTCTGCCTATTGTACCGCCTCCTATGCCTCCAATAGGACAGCCTAAAAGATTAATTTATGTCAATTTCTTATCTGTCTGTTTTGCTTTGTACTCTGTTCCTGGTACTCAAGCTTGTACATACGAAATTCAAAATAACAAACGACTGAAACGAAATATAAAAAATATACTTGCCGTAAACTCGTTGTGCAGATACCATATTAATATAATCCATTATGGGACGTTTGCTTTGCATTCTTTTCCCAATGTAATATTTCAAATATCTAAAAAAAAATTAATTTACTAAGATTAATTACCGGCTATAGGTATATTATAAAAGCATATTGAAAAATAACTTACCTTGTCGTAAGAGGCATTAACTCAAACACTTGCTTTGCTGATGGATTAATTATCTGCTTACTTTGAATTGGATATTCATGGTTCAATTTTAGTTTTAAACCAAATTTTGATGGTTCGTCAATGGAACAGTCATCCGAGTTACCCATCGTAAAATATGCTTTTAAGTTTATATTTTCAAAAATAAAACTTTAAGTCACTTAAAAGAGAATCTCATATTTAATAAATAATTATTTATTATCAACAACCACACGAAACTTAATAAATGATCACAAATTATATTCAACTATAGTATTTAATTAATACAAACAGAGGAATATAATCAAAGACGAGAACACAAAACCAGACTTCAAATAAATAAGAGCTGAAGCTGACAGGCGGCGCGGCGGTCCCCACATTTGCTCATTGTAAAACTATTTTCACAGGTGATTGGACATTATACATATTATAGACTTTAATGTTATGATTTAGTCATTACGTTTATTTTTATTTACCGATCATTTATATTATTTATAACATATATTATAACACGATTAAAAATAATAATTTCATTGGACATTATTCATTTTCATTCAACTCAGAGACTTTAATGCCGTTAAAGGAAATTAATTAAAATTATTTTGCTTATAATTCCCGCTACAACATTCAGTAATTTGTCTCGACGCGTTTCGCCACTTCACGTGGCATCATCAGTAGGCTTATCACGAATTTAGTCTGGCTTTCGAACCAAGTTCGCTTCAAGCGATTTGTATGGAAATTTGAGCAGCGCCACCACGTGCGGATTTGGAACTACAATATTTTAGATACTTTTCATTAATTTTCGAACGTCTCGATCTTTCGTTCATTTGATAGATTGCTGGTGCTCGTTAGTCGTTAGTAAAAATTCATGATCCCGATTGCTAAGGGATCTGTTTTACTTGTGACAGCTCGATTCGAAAGCCGGACTAAATTCGTGATAAGCCCACAGGATACGTGCGAAGCCGAAGCGACCGCACGTATCCTGATGATGCCACGTGAAGTGGCGAAACGCGTCGAGACAAATTACTGAATGTTGTAGCGGGAATTATAAGCAAAATAATTTTAATTAATTTCCTTTAATATAGATTTCCGCAAAGTAACGCCTGAAACAACTAATTATATTTAATGCCGTTTGTTTAAATATTTTGATGTCACAACTTTACGGATTACTGGTGCAGTTTTTGTCATTTAACAGTTCTAAGCAATACTAACGCTTAGTAATTTCTAAATCTTACCATGGCTATGTATGAGCTGTCAAAGCTATTATAATTATTGTCTGTGGTCAACAGCTGTCAGGTGTAGGTTATGTGTAGGGTTAAATCAAAACAAGAGTTTTGATTTTCATCTTATAATAATATAGTGTTTAGACATTAAAAATCATAATGTTTAGATTAAAAAACTTAACATGCGTAAGTATTTATTAATTTTGTTTTTCAGTAATTCTCCTTCAATTTATGAAGTTTATCACGCTTTCTTTGCAGGTAGCAGCACGAATTAATTGTAAAATCAACAAAACTCCAGTAACATCTACGATTATAAGACACATAAGTGATCTTTATGAACCTGATTATTTAATTGTGAGTATTTAATATAAGAATTGATTTTTTATTTTATAATA
>JAPWLS010001932.1:0-74179 GCA_028551675.1 Tineola bisselliella | reverse complement strand
TAAATTTGATTTAAAAACAATGTGTTTTTACAATGCCGCGAGTACTATTGGAAAACAATTAAATCTAATCCATAATATGTATATACTAACATTTTAACGAATCAAATAATTTTCCAATAAGTAAATAATTAATCAATATCCTAGTAAATTAATAATAAACAGACAATTAAATCCATTTATAAAAAGCCTTGAAAAGTGGATTTATTTACGACAATGCCTTTATTAAGCGTATTTTACTTACTATTGATTGGATTCGCTTATCGGGGCACGACATTTTACGTTACATAATTATTGTACAGAAGTTACATGAATTAAATTGGTTTTTTTTTCGACGGAATTACGCATTATTATAGTCCGAATGCATGTGACCGTACACGAACCTCATGTTAAGCTAGAATGTGGTCCACGATCGGGGATAACTACTGTCATAGGAATATGATGAAGCAGAAGAGATGCAAAGGAAGATTCAATAAAAAAAACTACGTAATATCTTTTGAAATTCGAATCTATCAAAAATTATCAAAATAAACACGATAGTAGACCTTAAAAATTCAATAAATTATAGTTAGTTTTAGTTTTAAAATAGTCAATTACACTAACTAAACGATCTAAGGTAATTGTATGATTATATATTTTATTCATTGAATTCACTGAATTTAAGACAATAATAGCAATTTTTTCATCATAGCAATTGTGAATTAACTTACTTGATAATTCCATCTTCAATAAAGACATCGGCGTCCTCAATCGAATCTTCATTCACCACCCTTCCATTCTTAATAAGCAGACGATTTTGGGAGCTCTGTGACAAAAAAACACAATCTTTAAATTTGAAAGAAACTAATCTTAACTTGAGATAAAGAAAATGCGTAAAAACGTATTCGCACGACAAAATTACGTAATTGCTTGGACAAATTTTATAACAAAACACAGTTTTTAAATAATAAAATGTCTCGAAACAATGCGGACGTCTGGACATAATATAATTAAAGATATTTATTTTTACAAACACAGTCAAGTCCAACTAAAAACAGCCCCATTGCATTTTATATTTAGAACACTCACTTTAATATTAATCCCAAACGACAATTCATCGGAATCAATCGTCATTTTTTAATCAAAAGAGTATTTTCGAATTTAGAACACAATTTATTTTTATTTTTAAATTGCTAATAGCCGAGCGGCGACAACCGCGCCGATCGCTGCCCGCATAAAACTGAAATTTCTGAACGAAAATAGTCAACCAGCGAAGGTATATTTTCGTCTCCCTACTTTCAGTAACGTAGAAGGACTGAGTTTTCACACAACATGCTCGCAACGATAAAAGATCGGTGTCACGCGATAAAATACTCTCCAAGTAGCTTTTTCGTTAAATTTGGAGCAGTAAGTACCATATTGCATGTTTTTGAACGTTTTTCTTGTTTACAATTTGAGATAAAAATGAAAGTTTCATAACACGTCTTGTTATTACGATATGGGATCTTAAATAATGATTTGGTAACGATAAAATTGGTGATTTGATAATTTTAAATTCTAATTTCAATAATAATTCTTTTAAAAATGGCTACATTTTATAGAAACATAATTATTATAAACCTTAGACAAAATATATAAGCGACAGACTTCCTCTTCTCAAACTCTTGCTAAACCACTTTTACCTATACGCTGATATAAGTGGGATAAAATCAACAAACATCAGCTTTTTCAGTGACTAAGGAAATTCTTTTCTTAATTATAAAGAGGCCTATTAAAAATTCTTAAGTTAAAAAGCCGCTGAGTTTTAAGATTCGGTCATCCTAAATTACTTTATTACAGAGCATATCGCAAAAAATCAGATTTAATGTCGGCGTACGGCGTAATACAGCTGTAGAAAATAAAACGCTATTAAAAATTATTAAGCTAATTATTAACATGGAAAATATTGGAAAGCAATAAACAATAAAAGTTCAATAACACATCCGTAAGAAGTCTTGCCATAAATGTAATTAACAGAAAAAGCGCGCGAACAAGCCGCCATGTTTGTTTTACTTTCTCAGTCGATAAAACAGTTTTTCCACGAACTTTTGCTACAGTTAGAAAAATAATAATTGTTTGTTAATTTTATTGTTTGTGTTGTAACTGTAGTGTTTTTTAAAGGTTAATAACTTAGGTATTATCTTTGTTTTGTTTATTATGTTATTACACGTCTGCGTGTCATTCATTATACGGCAATCTGTTAGATAACTGCCTTTTTTTTTTAAACATAACTTTAAAACGGTCTAAAAGCAACATTATTTTATTTATATTGCTAATAATCATTATTGAACTTTTCGAATGAACAATATTAATTGTTCATTGTGTAAAATAAAATGATTTTCAATAAGAGAAGATGACTGTTACCCGCATAATTTCATGTATATGTTATGTGTACTATAGCCAATGTCCTAGCTTAAAATCAAAGGTAGTGTGTTTATACGTCTAATTTAAATGTATTGCATTTCACAATTATTTCAGAGATGTCAATATAATTTTTACCAGACACCCGGTTCAGGCACAACAATATAATTAATTGGTACTACATATTATTTAAAATTACTATTATCACTTACCATTTCAAATCATTGAATTACGAGAGAGACTTTGAATGTCGGGCTAATATAAGTAAAGAGCATGTGGATTATAAACAAAAATAACTGTTACATTACAGTAATACCTCGCTTTACGCGTCCCCGTTACGCGCTGTTTCACTATAACGCGAAATTCAAATTTATTATTAAATTACGCGAAAGAGTGCGTATAAACATAATGTAGTCATCAACTTCTCTATGGTCGCGGGAATTTCAGTTAACGCGATTTTTTCCAGCGTAAAGCGGGGCATTACTGTAATTATTATTATATAAAAAAAAGTTGAAGATAACACGAAAAGATTGATAGGCAGATAAATAAACGATAAGAGGCAATGAATAGAAACCTGCGTGGGAGCAACTGGCAGGTAAATGAAACTTTCCATAATGTTTACTCGCGTACAATATTTATATTTCACATGCTTTTTCAAACTAAGCTTCTAGACTATTCTAATAAATTAATTATTTATGTACTTTGACAAGAATTACTTTCATATAATAAGTCCTAATAAGACGAAGTCTATTAATAATACGTCAAACATCAACTGGCATATATAAAATGGAAATGCAACGATTTTCAATTGACATTTGATATCTGTTCACGACGAACGATCCGTTTCCGTGGACCCTTGTATCTCTCCTGTGCCTGCTTCGCCTACCGAAGCAGGGAGCTCGTCCTGAGCTGATGAATACCTGGGCTCCTCGCCTACCGAGGAACCACTACCTCAATTCAAACAACAATTCAGCGACAACTAACTCGTCAGCCCTCTGACGACTCTTTTATATGCTTTATTTTAAAACAATAAACATCCAAATTCCTTATTCCATATCTTAAATTTAAACATTGACAATTATCTTCTAAAACTTACTAATACAAAACCTAACCTACGTCCGTCAATGTTTCCTGTTATTGACAATATCATTAGAACAGAAATTAAGATTATTGGTTCCGTAATTTTATATATATACACTAAAACATATTCGTAAAAATACAAAAGCCGCGATCTCTCGTGCGCGCGTGTAAAATAACGTTAAAATCTAACTGTAACTAAAACTACTGTAGTAACTAAAGTATAAGAATAAATTAGACGATTGACAGCACTTCGTCTACTATGGTGTGGAATAAAAATAACACTTACTTATATATTTTTAAGTTATATATAATTTTGCTCATATTTAATACAGAGATTTCTCTCAACCTCCAGTTCACGAGTTTACGTTTTGGGTTTACGTGCATAACTTAAATTCGAATTCTATATAATCGTATTTCATCCCTTTCATTCACCGTTTAAAAGAAAGAAACGCAAACATTAAAGGTACAAGTTTGAATGTACGGATTGTAAATTTTCCACAAATTCTTTTAGGTAGGTAGGTAGGTACACAGAGCGGAAATTCATTATCTACTAGTAAGACATAGATTAGGGCACCCGTATCAATATTTACATAGATATTGATGCATTTAATTTGTATTTATTGATTTATTATAATGAATAGTTCATTGCATTGTGCTTCCTCTGTAACATGTACTTATAATAACTTTACAGATGATGTTAAAGTTTTGAATGATTTAGAATTTAAAACACGTATAAAACCAATATTAATAAACAAAGAATTTTACACACTAAATGAAGCTGCAAATGACAGTCTGTGAAAACTGATGATATCTAGTAGTTAATATTATTATAATATTTATTGCTGTAGTGAACAACGTGCTATTACAGTTGCTACATATTATTAAGTACAAATGACAAATCCAATAGGAATCTACGGATGATGTGACAGAATATAATAGAATACAGACCACCAGCCACTTCTCTCTGAACCTTTTAAATTTACTAATAATCACCAAAAAAGATATTAATAGGATACGCCCTCTTTTAAAATTGTTATCCAAATTTGTCTTTTTTTTTTGTAACCGAATTTAACCATTGTGGGAGTGTGATCCACAAGTAAAAACAATCAGTAATACAGAAAAATATCTACAGAAATTAGTGAATCTAGGAACTTAGATTCTGTCAACTAATATTCATTTAAAAGACGCGAGATATGTATTGAAGTTTCGTGCTAAAATACCGACAAACTTAAATAAGCAATAGCTGTTTATAACTATGGAATGTTAAATAGAAAGTTTCGTATGAAATTATTAAAACTCCTTGATAAATAATAATTCCTTAAATACACGTATAAAAACTACAACATCGATATTTTTAATTACATTTTATCTCTCTTTAATAGCAGCATAAAGCAAATTATTATCTGCCGTGTCTTATCCTGTGTCTATTTTTGTATTGTACGACTCTTTTATTGTACATGAACTTAATTTACAATGTACGCAAATACAACTAAATTACTATCCTAGTAACGTAGAATAGTCTAAACTACCCGCAATTTTTTTTGCGATTGTCTATAATTAATTTTGGATAACTAAAAGGGCTTAATTTCTCAATACAACACCTTCCGTGTATAAGAGAAAGCTATACCGGGATTTGAACAACATCTACCATTCCCAAAAACTTAATCAGAGACATGACAAAGTACTCGAATATTATCAAAAACATACATATAGATAGATTACGATAAAAGTACCTTTCGATTTTGTTCGTTAAAATGCATATACACGCTACGTTTTAAATGAAGTATCACAGACACGCACACCTTACGCGTATAAACCTAAGGTTTCTTATTCTGTGCAATTGTCACTATTGTTGGTATAACTTTATAAAACACTAGCTGTTGCCAGCGACTTCGTTCGCGTAGTAATGAAGATATAAAGTACTATGAAGTTTAAATTTTAATATGAAAAAGCAGTTATTGTGACATAACTGTAATAGTTAGACATATGGTACAGTAGACTTTTTTGTAGATATTGATACCCTCTATAAAACTAGATATAATGATTTTTTTTGTATTTTTTTCACATTTTGAGTTACATTATTGAAATTTTCATCCGGGTTTTTGAAAATATTCTATAGCTTATGTTCATCAGGGATAATGGTAAAAGAATTTTTCAAATCGGACCAGTAGTTTCGGAGCCTATTCAATACATACAAACAAACAATCAAATGTTTTCTCTTTATATATTAGTATAGAAATCGTAAAGTGTGTGGGCAGCTTAATGTGTTGATAAGTTGATAACTGATCTCAATGACATTGTGGCAATATCACTTCCTTATCTTTCAACGTGCATTCACAATGCTTTTTTTATTGATTAATTCTGCATTTCTTTTTGTCGATGTTAGAAACATGTGACCTTATTCAAATTAGAGTCCAAAGGCTATGTCTCCGGGTCCTATCAAATGTTTCGTATTTTTGTTGAAATAGCTTCAAAATAATTTTCTCAATGGTTTCTGAGATACTCTATAGTTCAGTGTTGGGTAACCTGCGATTTCTTGGAGGATTGTTTGTGACCCTCGGTAAATGTACCCGAGTTCCCTTTCCTTTTTTGTGCTATTATATTTAAAAAAATATTATCGTTCCGTATAAAAGACAAATATGAAAGACTAAGTGCAACGTTTTTTTGCAACCTTTTTTTAAATACGTATTTAATTGCAGCTCGCGAAAAATTTCAAATTTCGAACAATGACTCAGAATATCAAGGAGCTTGAGTATATACCACCATGTTGATAAAACCCGGCTTTTTTATAGCAGCTTGAGTTATGGTGCTATGCTTAGCTAAAGGGGTGGAGACTAACTACCACAAAATGCAGGCAATGATCCTCTCCGCTATACCGGGATAATAGGACGAATATATACCATCCAGATTGGCAGTATATTGAACTTATTATACCTAGGTCAGTTGATTTAAACCAAATATTTCCTATTATTCCACAAACAAATGAATTACAAAGTGTTTAAATGGTTATAATTACATTATTCTATTGGCAGGTGGGATTTTAAAATAACAGGTGCAAGTCTCCCTATATATGCCTGCATGCCGTTGAAGTTGAATGACCAAAAGGCTTAAATACGAAGGGTTAAATTATTTGTAAATTTGGAATAAAATTTTTACGCTGTTTTTAGAGAGAGAATTATTTTATGTTAGCTGATGTTCCTGGATAGTACCATCGCTTTTGAGCTTCACAAAATTTCTGATTTGATACAAAAATGATTGGTCAGATTTCAAAAGAAAAGAAAAGAAAATCACATATCAGGTATAAAACACACACACACATAGATAATATAAAAACAGTATTGGACTAAATATTGAACACATGTTTTTAAAGCAACGCTAAATCCAATCCAAACTTTGAAACATATTTCAAAGATTAAGGAAACTAATTCATCTTGACAGCTAATTGACACTTTAAAAGAAAGCAAGTAGATTTAATAATAAGGTTAAATATAGACTTGGCTACTTCTCACACATCATAAAGAAAACTAGCGCAGTATTGTTATAATCCCAATAGTTCAAGATTTTTTTTTTTAATTTAGAACTGACATTATTAGGTGGTCCGAAAAAGCGATACTATGACGAAATTAACTAGAAGTTGATTACGCTACAAAGATTGTGTTTAGAGTTTTATTATAAAAGAAATGCGTAGCGACCTCTGAAGTAATTTGCGAACATAATAAGATTGTAAATAACCCCGCCGTATACGACCACAATCTGCTATAGTGCAGTCATGAACGGAGACAGACAACTGTTACTCCAGACAGCTGACTGCGTGTGAGTCAATTCCACCATGCCGGCTTGAGGAGACAAAACTGTGAATGGAGTAATAACAAATTTGAAACTATTTATCCGCTTATTGCTTTATTATTTATATTTTTTGAATTAGATATGTCACGATGAGAATCGACAAAAAAAAAACAATTGACACTGACAGAACGTTTTGACAGCTTAAATTAGGTATAGACATTGAATTTTCCGAACAATAAAATTATCTATAGTAATATAAATATAATTAAAACTATTAAATTTATCAAACATTACCCAACCAAAAGCAGGAGCTTCACATAAAATTAAATTTACGACGAGCGATGCATGAATTTCAATTAACTGTATAAGCAGTTATTTATGACTACGAAAATAGACTAAGTATTAAAACACTCTTTTGGGAATAAACTTTAATTTAAACATTGCATCGCTAGACTAAACCTCTGCTGATGTTTGAGATGGGTAAGGAGATGAGAGAAGAGTATGAGTGGAGAGGGAAAACCTATATTCATAAAGGGTCATCACTATAAAGACAGAACTGCGCCTGGATCCTTCATAGAAGTTGACGAAGAGAAAATAGCGGCCAAATTATTTCTTAAATAAAAATACGTATTACTATATTTTTAATTCTATACCCAGACATGTTTAGGGGATTTCCGGACACAAAAAAGAACCACAGACTATAAGATGACGTCATATCTTTTCCCCCAAAGTTATTTGTAGACTAGGGGTGAATATTTAACTTCGACTCCGTAAGAATATATTTATAACCAGGAAGATTTTAAAAGTCGTTTATTAACAATCGGCCCGATATGTAAACAATTATTTAAATAAATAAACAAAAATTACCACAAAATGGAACGTACCAGAAATATTCTTATTAAAATTGGAATGTTTCACAAAAAAAAAACAAATGACAGTTTGTGGACGTTGTTACGTTAGAAGTCCCGGATACAATTCCCGGTCAAAATATGATTTTAGAAAAATACGAAAATATATAGATCGTATCAATCACCTTATTATCAACGAGTCTTTAATACCCAAATAATAACAAACTGAAGCGTTCTTTTATTTGGCAATAGATTAATTATAACGATAAGATTGTTAAAAGCCGTACCTCGGACATTTGAATTGCGAATAAAAGTGTAAGATAAACCTATACGTGTAAATATACATATAGCCACAGAATGCGTAGTAAAGAAATTGTGTTTTATGACATGCGCAGTGAGTACGCCGGCCTCCCAATTGACCGGGATAGAGGAAGTACGCTTACAGTTCCGTATTTATGCGACAACTCGGAATATTTGTACATACGTTTTAGATTATTTGTCTATATGATTCCATATTTTAAAATTTTCATAGACCCAAAGAAAATTAAATTTTTAGTGTATAAATTGGTTATCTGAATTAAAACACAAAATTAATCTTTAATTCCAACTGTCTATACACAGTTAAACTGTGATTATTTTTGTTTTACAGTAGGCTCCTGTGAGGTAGAGCCTCCATGAGCGTTTGTAACTATTACCACTTCCCTCATTATGCTTTGTTTAACGAATTTTTTTATTATACACAAATATAAAATAAAAATTACGTAGTTAGATTGTATAAGATTCTTATAGTTTATTTCACATGTGGCTTCCAAAGGATCGTTGCAAAAAAAGGTAACGCCTCCAGTCCTTTTCAATAAAAAAACTTATGCCGCATATTTCATATCTCTTACTAGGTAGGTAATATAGGTGATAATGAACCTTTTTGGCATGGGTTTTGAGTTCACCAACCCCTAGACAGAGATGCGCCCCATTTCGCAAACAATTCATAACCGGCCAAATTGAAAAGCCGATTCCAAACACGCGTGTGCTAAAGATAATAATTTAAAAAATATTAGCTATTTTAAATTTAGAACGAAGAATTGTTTAACGTCTTTAGATATTACTATAATCAAAATAAAACCACAAGCCTAATTTCAAATTGTATTGTTTAAAAAAAGAACACGCCCCAATCAAATATTAGTTATTAAACACATAAATCTCTGTAATCCTGTTTATTTTTTAAATCGAATAATAGTAAAAGTCGAGTGAAACGTATTGCGATGCTATTTTTGCACTCACCGGCACCCACTTGCAAAAAAATGGGTCAACAAGTCTCCCAAAATTTTCCAAACCGGTATCTAAATAATTTCTACAGGTTATTTTGACTATATTTTGACGTAATAACATCTAGATGTGATAATATTTGCGAAATAGCCGTTTACGAACAACATATAAAAAGTAATTTTTTTATTATTATGTTTTATAAAAACCGTTAAAAACTTACTTGTAAATGAATTGGCACTTTCTTAACAGGCGCCGACATTTTCACGAATTAAAATGCACTCAATAAGTGTTTATTTTAGACAAATTCGTAGGCGGCTCACGAGTTATAAAAATTGGAATCAAACGCGCAGACCGGTAAAACTCCCAAGCAAACGGCACAACGCCTACTAAAATCGGTGATTATTTTCATTGACTTGAAGATCCCCTCCGCACGCGCATGCGTACCATTGCCCTTCATTTCTGTTTTGACCAATTGCAAATCGTAATTCGTAAAGGACGCTGCTAGAGTATTTGTAAAGGTTCCCAAGTGTACTCATAGATGGCGCTAGATAGTTTATATTTTAACTACAATTTGATATTGTTATTGTAAGCTGTTTTATTATAAAAAGACTATTATCATGTAAATAAATAAAGTTAATGTAAATTTAAAATTAGTTCGCCTCTATTATAATAGATGGCGCTGATTATATTTAACGATTCAGAAGCATTTTACTAAATGAAACCCGTGAAAGAAATAGAATTAGACATGCGCCGAGCGGCATTGTATCGTATTTTGCCGCTCGTTCTGCGATATATATTTTTTTATGTAGTTGAATTTTCTAATTAAATCTGATGTGAATTGGTTTTTTAACGTGAAATACTGATGCCTACGTTAGTTATAAAGTCGGGAATAACGGTAAGAAACTTATTTTCCACTAAATTTAATGTAGGGTTGACTTTTACATCTTAAAAATAGACGTGAAAGGAATTACAGTTAATAACAACGACATTTTTCATGAAAATATTGATTAATCACTTAATTTATATTAGTTTTAATTATAAAGTCGGCTAATGCTATTTAGAAATATTATTTTCGGCAATCTTGGTTGTTTTATCGATTTTTCGCTTACCCTTCTTTTTACGTTGTTATTTTTTTTTAATTTTTAATTATGTTATTTTTCTTTTCTATTTCAGATGAAATAATTATATTTTCTACATTTTATTTCTATTTGGCTGTTTATTTTCGATTGTTATGCGGTAGGTATTTTTAAAACACAATATAATTTATTAAAAAATTGATTTCTTTTACTAGTGCATAATTTTGTCCGCGTGTGTTTTTAAAACGTACGTACTATATATATAGTTGAATTGATATATAAATAGGGAGCAGTCCTTCATTGCTTGAATTAATTACGTCCGTTCTTTGATGCAGACTGGACCATTGTATGCGTAAATTGAAACTGTATTGTTCCTTTATTTTCATTGTGTTTGATGCTGACTGAAACACGTGATGTGATCGGACAATTTATTAAGACCTAAAAATTAATATACATATTTTTAAACTAAATTTATCGGCTCTAGATTTGATAGTAAGACAGTTGTTTAATCGTGTGGATACAAAATAATTTACTCAAGTTAGTTAGAGTTAGTCGCATTTCATTTGTTTCTTTAAAATACATTCGATTTTCAAATCGTTATACCAATTTGACAGCTCTAAATGCTAATATTTTTGTTAGATGTTGCCAGTATTTTTTAGTGTTGTGACATGATTAGTTTAATTGATATAATTTTTGTTAATTGAATTGCGATTTTTTTAAAAACATTTGACTGATATTTGACGCAAGTATTCGGGAGAAATGAAATAAGTAATAAAGAAAATAGACATAAAAATTCTCATGTGATATAATGATGTATCCTTATATCAGAAAAAGATGAATACATACTTAAGTCAAACATAATTATACTTAAAAAGTATGTCAAGATCAATGATGAAGTTAATCTTTGACTTGAGTCGACTTGATGAGTCGAGGACTTGAAATTTGCTGACTAACATTTCATCTTAGTTTTGTTGACTCATGTATTTATGTGTTAATTTTTTATGTTTTTTTTTACTGGCAAGCGTATGCGCAGCGAGTTAAGGGTTATCGTCAGAATTGTTTTGTGTTACGGGTTGGGTATCTATACCTGTAACTCTTCAAGTATCCACTCCATATATATCCTTTATATATAGCAGCCATTCTCAAAGTGTGTTCCGCGGAACCCTAGAAGATTATAAGGTTACATCTAAATATTCCAGCTAAATATTTCGTAATATTACATCGCAATATGATTGTTCATAAATACATATAAATCAGTTTTTTATAATTATATTAAGGCTTTTTCCTTCGCCAAAAAAGTTTGAGAACCGCTGATATATAGTATACATAGGCATTAAATACCGACAACAACTAGTCACCTAAGCAATCACTTTAATAGCTGCGGGTTTTAGTAGGACTGTATTTCTTTGTTTTAGACAACGATTATTTTATAATGTATATAATTAATATAATCGTCAGTAGGTACAAGGTGCATATAATATTCGCTTGACGAAAATAAAAACACCACAGAAAATCAATAAATACTTTTGTCAAACCTAGGGTTTGATAACGTATCTGTCATGTCATTTATTTTATCAATATAAAGCTGCCATTGATAAAGAGCAATAGAGCTTTGGCAATGTGTTTAAAACTTTACTTATAAAATACATTAATAAAAACAGTTTTGTTAGAATTGAATAATTTAAAATTTGCGCCGAAAGCTTTAAATGTTATAGTGTTGAAGTCAAAGAAATTGCTCTAAATTGCTAAAAAGAGATTTCTTCCGAATAATTATTTGCTATAACCATTAGCAGAAAATCAGTGATATTGTAATATATCCATCAAATGTTTTGTTTTTATTTTTCTAACTTTTCTTTTATATTTCATTGAAAAATATTACGAATATCAAGTTACTTCTATAATATAATTTGTGTAAGTGCCTAATATCTTTCCTTACTCAGCAAAATTTTTTTATAATTTTCAAACGTAATTAATGTATGGAAGCTTTAAGTAAATAAATAACTAACTAAGAGGTTTATTAATGAAAAACAGTTTATTTATATTGATATCAAAACGTTGACGTTTTGTGAAATAATTATTCAGGAATATAATAATGGAAAACGAATCTAGCAAAGAATATCTTTGGGTACCTTCGAATATTAATGAAATTAAGGTAAATTAAAAGTTTGTTTCAAAAATAGTCAAAATACATAATAAACCACATAAATTAAATTTGAAAAATTATATTTATAAGATTATTTTGGCTTATTTTTAGCTAGAAACAATTTCATCTTAAATTTGTCTTTCTGGGCATTTTTAAATACATTTCTTTAAATAAAATAGAGTATTTAGAATAAAATATTTTAGAGGTTTTATTTGACCTAGAATGCTGATTTAAACCTACTGATGACTGATTTCGTGATATATAGTGAAGTGCCTGGTTAAAAAAGGATTGAATTACTGGCCTTACCTTCCATAAAATCTTAAACCAATAAAACAATTATTATATACCTAACTGAAAGTGTTCAAATAAGACCTGACAACCCTACCATTTCACTAAATGTGCTCTAAATACTTTCTCATATACTTTTTATTGTAATTTTTTTAATTAATTAATAAATCAAAATTATTTTTTTTGGGTTAATAAAGACTAGTTTTTGTTACACACGAGAGTGAAGTGTTAACGTGCAAAAGATACAAAGTAAACATAGCTATCTCATAAAGATTATCATTTTGTTTACAACAATGCTGACGTCATACACAAATGACTTATTATAAATTCTAAAACATCTGCCTATCTGTTTGAGAATATATTCAAATATTTAGGCCTACCCGCAAAATTATTTTATTATGTATAAACCAAACTTAAATTAACTTATAGGATAGGACATCATCACACGGCCCAAGATAGTGAAGACAAAGTTAGAATTAATGATAATATGATAATTGTCCACGTCGTTCCTTTAGGCTCGACTAAAATAAAAGAGAGAGAGGGGGGGGGGGGGTCCAGAACGTTCTTATTACTATAAATCCATAATTAAGATTTTATGAATACTGATACAAATTATCTAATGCAATATGTGAAACATAATTCTAATAATAGGTACTTTTTATAAAGCTTGATTATGTTGAAATTGTTTAAAATGAGATTTTGAAAGAAGAAATGTTTTAAAACACAATCTTAGGAGTTATGGATGGTGTAGGCTGGGACATTAAGTAGATACTTCATCGTAGTATAACTTTTTACTTAGGGTTTACAGTATCCAATCGGGTTCGTTTATAAAACTCATACAAGGCTGCTATATAAAAAATAAAAATAAAAGAGAAACGTCTATGAAGTAACTGAAATCCAAATTAGATTCCATACTTAGTAATCTTATAATAAAATAAATTGAATTAGACAATAAATTTATTACTACGCCAAAATGAAGTGTTGCAATTACAAAATCAAGCAATTTTCAATTCGATTTTTAGTACTTCGAATTACCATACAAAATTGGGTTGACTCGAAATTATAATTTGGTGAAGCGCGAATATTTAGCGTTTGGGGTCGTTTAATGCAGATAATTAGTAAAATATTTTAATTATGTGCAAATATAACCTTCATTTGTTGTTTATAATACGCTTTAGATTAGAAAATATCTTATCTTCAAGTATTAGAATGAACCATTTTTGCGTTTTCTAATTATAGAAATTTGTGTGTAAATTTGTCATTTTTACGTTCGTTGCTGTGTTTTGTAGTTCTGTCTACCTTTTATTTTAAGTGAGAGAAGACATTGTAATTTGATTTTAAACTCTTCAAGCCTTTCACTAACGCGTCATGTGATTATTTTCCAAAAAACAAAAAAAAAAAAAAACCAACAGCTATACATGAATTTTAAAAACATATATGATATTAAAATGTTTTTATTCAGTTAACGAGTACTTTAATGATTCGAAATGGCAAATGAAATTAAATAATTAACTACCAACCGGTCTATATGAACCTTTCAAAAATTCTTCACAAGACTTGTATGTAAAACTTTACTCATTATATTTTGTAGACGATTCTATTTTTTACAATTCTACAATAAATTTATTGAATTATATTTAATACTTCTTTGCAAGCACAAATCATTTGGTCATTTTGGCTGGTAGTTCTAGTGTTAAATGATTTATTGTATAATTATCTTCTTCTTCTTCTTTAATTGATGGCTTCAGATATCTATTAAAGATAATTCTGCCAATGTCGAGTATTCAGGCAGCAACCCAATAAGAAATTATAAAATTTTAATTCACACGTAAACCCTCATGTCAAGAAAAAAAAAATTGTATAATTATATTGCTATGCCCTGAAAAACACTTGAATTTGAATTTGAATTTGACAATTTGTTTCGTTCTTCTTAATTCTAGATGGCTCGTTATAAGAAGACTGGATTTATGGATGAAGACTCCGGGAGTGTGAGTTCTATCCAGCTCGGTGAAGGAGTCAGGAGCGGCGGCACCCACATTCGATATCACATGGTACGGTTTTGTTTTTAATAGGTAGTACCTATATTTCTTCAGTGGGCTTATCACGAATTTAGTCTGGCTTTCGAATCGGACTGTCACAAGTAAAACGGATCCGTTAGCAACCGGGATCATGAATTTTTACTAACGACTAACGAGCACCAGCAATCTATCAAATGAACGAAAGATCGAGACGTTTGAAAATTAACAAAAAGTATCTAAAATATTGTAGTTCCAAATCCGCACGCGGTGGCGCTGCTCAAATTTCCATACAAATCGGTTGAAGCGAACTCGGTTCGAAAGCCAGACTAAAATTCGTGATAAGCTCACAGTTTTATAGCCTTATTTATGCAATAGCAGAGAAAATTTTGGTTCAGTGAAGTCTGTGATTATTTGCTGATAAAAGAATTACTTTACATTTGAAAATGGTGGTACTTCAGGTTGGGAGACTGCGTTAAAAACCACTTTCAATCTTCAATCTCAGTTACAAAGCGGTTTTAATGTCAATGAAAGCGCCTGATTTTTAACTATAGCTAATTGCGTGTTACAATTTTGTTTTGCGGTAACATATTATTCAGTGTTTTCTTTTCATGGCGATCAGTCTCGCCGTGACTACGTTGACGGAGAACGTCTTTTATGAGTATTAAAATAATTTAATAATAATCGTAACCATCTCAAAGACGAAACCTATGTAAATTTTAATATTGAAAACGCAATTTCATGAGTGTTCTTTTGTATGGAACGTTTTTAGTTCTGCGCGTCATCGATAGGTTCGCATTCGCTCTACATAAAAAGAAAATTTTTGACATTTACGAAATAATCTCGTTTTCAATGTTAAAATTACTGTTAATAAAATTGGCGGGAATCCAAAACGTTGATATTAAACAGAGTAACATTTTTATGTTTTCAATGAGTACCTAATTTGTTTGTTTACAGTTTTCCTGTTTACGGTGTAGTTACTGGGTTTAGGCGCGAAATTTTTGTATTTTTAAATTGTTATTGATAACAATGTTGATATTCTAGTCATTGATGCTGAATAATTATTGTTTTGTTTTTATTATTGAAACTATTTGTTTTATAGGTTATTTTTCACATTCATATTTTGAGGTTAATTTTATCTTTAACAAATTGTACTTAAACTAATTGCAAGCTGAAGTGGACTGTATTTCATTTATAATAGCTGGGTTAACAATTTTTCTTCTTCGGCGGAGCGGTTTTTCTATCTATTAAGTATCATAAATAATGTATAATATATTTGCGGAAATATGGGAGCAACGATCATCAATCGACATATAAATATAGTAACATCTTAATAATAAAAGAAAATAGCATGCATTATATAAATTAAATTTAAAAAATAATAATCCATTGAAAATATTAATATTAAAATTAAATGAATAAAACATTAAAATCAAATTAAATTGGTACGCTGCGTAGTGGAGGACGTGCAGCATTTGTTAACAGAGTGTTTGCGAAGTCAGAAGGAGAGGGAGGCGCTGATAAGAAAGCACAGAGTCTGCGGGCTGGATGTCGGTTTAGCGCAGAGCATTCTGGCTGAACCGGCATCGGATGTGTGTTGGGATTTTTGTAGGAAGGCTCATCGGCGACTCCCTCTTCCCTAATTTGTAGAATTTGATTAGGCATGATGGGGCTGATATGTCTTTAAAGATAAAAGCCCCTTAAAAAAATAAAAAAAAAAAAAAAATAAATTGGTACTATCTATGAATTTAATAGTTGGTATTATTTAAAAGTTTCTTAGTTTCTACTTCTTATAAATCCAAAACATCTGAAATGGGGCATAAAAATATTGTGACAATGGAGTTCATTAATATCATATTTTCAGCGCCAAATGTTCAATTGGCTTTGGGTGATTGAGTATAGTAGGCCTTTAATGTGGAAAAATTGGAAGTGATGTATCTTTGGTCTTTCAGTATCCAACCAAACGGGACATGAGGATTCAGAATAACTACAATGAAGCCATTTTATGTATTGTAACACATGTTTATTGAAAATTTCGTTAATTATATTTATATTTGTACAGTTTTGGGTTAAACTACATAAAAATGTGTGTATTTTAAATGGGGTAGACAGAGATTTGTCTATATATATTAGTCTTGTTCTATAGACTTAAATCAAATTCAAAAAGCCTTCGCACAGGCTCTTTAGGTTCTTCGTCATAGTTAGAATCTACAAGATTTCGAAAAGGCATATGAAAAAGGCATGGGCGTAGCCAGCCATGGGCTCAGGGTGGGGCAGCAGTCTAAAATAATATGTAACTAGCAAACTATACCCGTGGTCTTACCCTGGTTAATTTTTTTTTGTGTCGACTGACAACTGTCGAGTGTGAACTTTCTTACGGATATTAAGTATTGTAGTTAGTACCTAGATAATTGTTTTAGGTTTGATTCCTCCACCCTGCCCCACCGTGTCTGTGCCCATGAAAAAAGGTAATAAAAAAACTCGCCTAAATAGGCATAGACATATCTGTCGCTCATCTGATAGATTAATTTAGCGTTATTTATTTCGTAATAAATATTTAAATTATCAAACATATTATTCAGCCTAGTATCTAAGTATTATTGATTTAAGGACGTAAGTATCCTTTTCAAATTGTTAATGTATACATAATAGTTTTATCAGACGTGCTCCTGCGCACGAACAGAAGTACTACTCAGTTTTAACATAGCACTCGGACGCGTGACACGCGCTTAACATTACGAAAATAAACGCGTGTTGCGTGCGTCACTGACCGGAATGGACGAATTAACAAATAAATAAAACATTGTAAAAAATGTGAACAGGAAAATATATTTTAGTCATTTATTTTCAAAATGGTGGAACAAAGTGTTAGTGTTACTCCCGATGACTCCTCTTCAGGCACTGCTACCCCACCGCCTGGACCTGAAACTGTGAATAAATTTGATTGGCTGAAACACGCCAAGGAAAGACGGAATTTCGTGAAAGCGAGACCTTCTATGACAAGGGAGAGTTCTTCAGCAGATCTAGTCTCAAGAGAAAATTCTAGTTCAGATTTCTTTCAAAATTCTAGATTAAACCTTTTCGATACAGCACCGAATCCTGAACAGAAAAACAAATTTTGTGATGTATGTATTTTTTATACTATTTTGGAATATTCGACACATATTTTGGCGGGAAAATGTAAAGGCACTTTATACTTACTATTTTGAGTCATTTGTACACTTATTTAAATAATAAAAATCGAATTGAAAAAAGAAAATTCTAATAAACAATTTTACTCATTAATAGAACTATTGAAGGGACACTTGTTTAAACAATTAATAAAAGAAATTAAAACAAACAAAAAAAAAAACAAATGAAACCGTTTTTAATGATTTTAAAGATCTTTTTTTATTATTACGTTATTCTTCTTTTATTAATTGCCTCATATGTCTAATAAAAACAATTCTGTTAATGTCAAGTATTCCGATAACAGTCCTATAAGAAATTTAAAAAAATAATATCTGCACGATTATAGAATTTAAATGACATCTACATTTTTGTTATTAATTAAAAACCGCAATTTACTTGGCAATACCTTTGGTGTTTCCAGATGCGAAAAATAAATAACAATGTTGCAACTTATAAAAAATATTTTAACTGAAACTGAAAGGAAACGTATAATGAAATATTAATTAATAATAAATATTTACCTTAAAATAATTTAAGATCGGCAACCTGCTTATTATACAATTATGAATTCCCGCCATTTAATGTTATACACATAGTTATTTATATCATATATATTATAGGGTCGAATACAATTAAACCGTGCGATTTTGATTATTATTTATTAATATTAATTAGGTTCAAACCTTCAAATAAATTTCATAAGAGTCTCATACACGAACCGGTAGTTATCTAAAACGTGTTTGCTGCTCAGATAAGTCTAAGAGAAACTCCATCTTATGGTTATACTTTTGTGTCCAGATGTTCAATGTCATTGGGTCATGGTTTTCTTACTCAAAATAAAATGTATTTTAAGCTCAGCCGCGTCAGTGGTAACCAATTATATAGGTGTTTGTAATCTTATATTTGAAGTTGTAGGTAGGTATACTTTTTATTAGTCCAGTCCAGTGTTACCAACCCTGCTGTTTTAACAGTAGATTAGCTGTTTTCATATTGATGCTTCTGTTTTCTGTTTCATTCCTAATTTTTACTGTTTTTCAATTATCGTTTAGTGCTACCTATTACACTATGCAAATATTTTTTGATAACTACTGTGTAATAAAACACAATGACACTCTTGTCGGGATTCGAGAGAATCCCCGACCACAGTCTATGTGATTGAGAATGACAGCTACAGGCTAAAGCCCTATTCAATTGCGTATTGAATTAGTGAAATATATGTAATCCTGTCGTTTATATTAAATAACAACATTTACAACGTCTTTGATAAAATGAACAGTGATTCATCGACTGAGAAAAGTCCTCCTTAGTGAGCTGCTGTTTTTTAGTTTCTTGGAGTTGGCAACACTGGTCCAGTCCACTGTCCTAGGATAGTACCACTTTCGAGTATAAAGTCTAAACTTGTCAACTGTAAATTCATCTTCTGAAGTCGACATAGTAAAGGTGACCATAGCTCATAAACAGCATGCCATCTTAGCATTAAAAGTATGGACATATACCTAGTTATTATATAGTAGGTATACCTATATATATTTTTTGTAACAAATACGTATGTTTTTGAATGGTTTTTGAAATTATCCATTTTTAATAATAATTTAATAATTTAATTACTACTGTTTTAAGAGTTATTATTGCTTTTTTGTTTTCGTATTTATTTTTAATTTTGGGGGTTTTGTGTATATTATTAATGAAACCGCAGAATTAGCTTATTTGCAGCTATAGCTTTAATCCTAATCTAAATGCCGTAACGTTTAATTGTATTATAAATTATTATATAAAGTGTGAACATTAAGATATAATCCGAACTTTTAATAAGGAATTTATTAAGACAATGTTTCAGCATCGCGTAAATAAACGGCGACCTTGATGTAAAACAAAAGAATATATTATCTGTGTGACGTAGGCGTGTAATTACACCTTTAACGTATGTAACTGACAGATGTACGTAATGATACGTATGCTATTATGTGGTTGAACTAGATTTTCTTTGATGTATACGTTATATTCGAGTAAGATCGCGTGGAACAGCTAGTATATCATAAATGCAACAATAACTATTTGAAATAAATACTCATACGAGTTTATTGTGGCCTTCTACTCGTCATACGCCTTTCTGAAGCCATGATAGAGTCTAACGATAAGCAAGCGCACGCCTTTAGTGCCTATGCTAATAAACTATTTTCATTACTGTTGAAATAGCAACACAATTGTTTTTGTCTTTGGTATGTGAGTGATGTCTATGGTGTAGTGTGTGAAAAAGGTGCCGGTACGAGAAGAGACGACGTGTGCTTTGTGATATGTATTGAAGATGTGAAATTAAAGAATACATTAAGAAGAAGTTTTGTTTCACTGCCATCCTTATTCAACAATTTCATTTCATAACAGAAGATATTTATTGTTAAGATACAATAGGAGGAAACGATGTAGCTGTAATGAAATAATCACATCTCGATTGAAAGAACTGAAATAGCTTACCGCAATTGAACATAAAATTATTATTTACTAGCTTTTACCCGCGGCTTCGCTCGCATTTAAGCCATTAAATAAGTATCAGAGATCATTTCAGTAGAAATGAATCAATATGATTCCAAACAGCTGAAACTATAGTAAAAAATAGATTTTTTTAAATAAAAAATATTCTATGTTACTTCTAGTACCTCCAAAAATATGTGTACAAAGTTTTATGATGATCGGTTAAGTAGTTGTTGCGTGAAAACGTGACAAACAATCTCACATTCACATTTATAATATTAGTAGCGATTTATTTAGCTGTAGGTATATATATCTCGAGTGGATGTAGGTTAAATCTACATTTGGTAAAAATTACGCAGCTTGTACCTACTGGTCAGAAACGTCAGAAGAATTAAGCTAACAGACATTTCTTTGTGATAGCAGATGTCTTCACAAATGGAAGTGAAGCCATATGCCAACGTTTATTCACCTTGCAATATAAGTTTCATTCTAAGGATTCAATTACTTTCTAATGAATAGCTATTTTTCATTTGCTTTCATAATTAATCAATTGTAATTTTGTTTAAAACGCTACTTCCAAAACATCATTTTACAAAGAATCTCAAATCTCAAGAGCAAAAGGGTTCGTTTTTTCACATGACTTATGGAGCATTTTTCAGTCATTACACTTTATTTATTTATATCTAAATCCTGATCATGAAGACAGACTCTACTAATAATACCTAATATCGCATTTGCAGTTCTAAACGTTCTTTTCAATCACGGTATATGACTTTTTTAAGCAATAACCCTTAAAGATATACGTGCATTTATTTCATATACGCCTATAGTTCCCACACTAAATGTATTAATTCTAATTGCTACGTAATATTATTTAGCCAGATGTCTGCATGAATACGGTTGTTAATAATGAGACCTTTTACGCACATATCGACTCATCTGCAGATGATAGGGCTATTGTTGTTAATCTATTAGACTTTGTTACATAACTAATATTCTAGGCTTAAGAATACTATTGTCACTTATCCCATCCTCGTCGCCAATAAAATGATAATGACATCATTATCATCGTTGTTCTCATCGTTAGTTTCCTTTCGCCTAAGCTGATCAAAGTGTTTCCGTTTGATTACTCCATTGTTCATTTCAACTTGATAGGAGTAAGGCCCGGTGCGTTTTGATGTAATTCCTGGTTCAGAGCCTTTCCTTATAGATTTCTTAACCCAGACCATGTCCCCAATCGAATATTCTGACGGAATAGTTCTTTAACTGATGGCCTGAGTTCCTGGAATAACTTAGCTCTTTCAAGATCTTCCTTCTCTTTGGCTTCTTAAGTCCGGCTCTGGCCCAAATATCCATGGAACAAGCACATTGTTCCCATTAATAAATATTTAAGTGGCTCCCAATTTTTCTTTTAATTGTTCATATTTGGCTCTTTGGCTAATAAGTTTGGCGACCACTGATTTAGACAAAGCAATTGTGTTTTAAATTTATTTAGTAAGTATTCGCAAATATAATTAACTAATAAAAATACTTGCTATAGAGTTTTTTTTTTGTTTCTAGCTTTCAATATCACGAAAAAAATAATCAATGGTTTTTGATATACTCAATACAACAACGAAGAATGTACTTAAACAAACTATGCGCAATAACAACTTTAAAATTGCGATTTGATAGATAATATAACCCGAGATTATGGTTGATTAATCCTTATATTTTAAACGTCTTAATATCCCTTATTGAGATAGACGTAACTTTATACTCGCGTTCAAATGCGCTCGAAGGATAAACCATACATCGAGTACGTACGATTTAGATCTATATATAGAATCTTACGTTCCATTAACGCTCTCCATGATCGATTGCTAACTACGCAATAAATGGAACTAGTGAACTAGCTTCTTTGATTCGTTATTCTACTCAAGTGTGGTAGCCTTGGCGGTTCGGGATTAGCATAGAAAACAAAGCAGAAGTGCACCCGGTCGGAAACAGTCGCCTCCACTAATGAACCATTTTACGACAGATGGATTGCGTTGACAACTACAGAAATTTCATGCAACTAAAATTTACCTTTACATTATGAAATGAAATGAAAATCGTTTATTAGCACAGGCACTAAAGGCGTATGACGAGAAGACCACAAGAAACTCGTCAATGAAATTAAATATTGTTAGTAATAATATTTTATCTGTCATCAATTTCAATCATTCGCGTAAAGTTCCTCCTATGACAGGTCAATTTTGATTGTTAGCGGTTTTGATAGCAAATTATTTTTGGTTCTGCGCGTTACCGATAGTTTCGCATTGATTAGTTCTATATTCAAAAACAACTTTGACGTTTACTAAATTCAGTAATAAAATTCGAATCAAAGGCACAGATTTTCAATTGCACTCAATTTGTGTTTATTGCTTCTTTTTAATTTAACATTCTTTATTTATTGTTATTATTATGAAGTAATTAATATGCAATAATTATTTTCTCAATTGTAAACGTGTATGACGCACGTAAGTAGACCTTATTGAACTCGTATTTTGAATTGCTTAATTAAATATTTAAATTCGACTCAATTGACTGATTGATGTTTAAAGGAGATTCCGCTTAACGTCAATCATTTTCTAGCAGATTCGATAAACATATTTTAGGTTTTCCATAAAACATCTATTACGACTAGTAATATATTTTATGTTATGTTATATTATATGATTGTATATTGCGGTAAAGAAATAATAATAAAAAATAAATTAACATTGTTCAAGATAATACAATGACACATAAAAATGTTTATAATTATGATAATTCTCAAAATCTAACCAATTATGGTTTTACAATGTGCAATGAATACAGGAAAAATGATATTTTCTTGCTTCTAAGGAAAAATATAATATCTAAATGTATTATTAACGTTCTACAAAATTAGACATTATCTAGTGACGTCACTAATAACTCTGACGTAATAATGACGTAGTTAAAGCAACATCTATTTTTTCAAAAGGTTAGTATTTTTTGGCTTTCTAATTAAATATACAAATATAATACATATATACCTACATGATAGCTTTGTAGTTATGAGTGTTATGAGTACTTTCCTTTGAATTTATTGAAGACTAGAGCCTTAAAGAGTTCTGAAAGCAATGAGCATAATATTTGGTTTCTGTGCTAATTTTAATTTTTGTGAATTTTGATCTATTTATGAATAGTTATTTTTTTTTTCTGGATGAAAATTCAGTTTTTTTTTGTTTCTTTCAAGTTTCTTGTGGTCTTCTTTCCGAAGCCGTTGTAGAGTCTGACGATGCTATGCTATGCTAATAAACGATTTTCATTTCATTTTATTTCAAACTAAAACCTATTTTTAACTTATTTTATGATTTAATTAAGAAATTAAAAATAAATATACATATGTATGTTTATATACATACGCTTTTAATTGAAGGCTGTGTTTTAATGCTTATCTTATTTTATTTAATAGAAAAGCTAAAATGCATGGTTTAATTTTTATATTTAAGAATGTATAATTTTATGTCAAATTATAAGACGTCATAGTTTACAGTCTCGATTCAATTACAATGTTTGTAAAAAATTCTAAATGACGGATGAATGAAGATTAAACGCAAATAGTAAGTCGTAAAAACTAAACTAAATCATTAGAATAAAATCAATATAAGGTAAAAGGCCCAGTTATTGACACTGACCCAGTTTCTGACACTTTTCACTTTAATTTCAATTTAAAGAAAAATTGTTTCTTATATAAGTTAATTAATTTTTTCAAAAGTAAAATAATTTAATTAAGTACTGATTTTATAATAGCAATAGTTATAAACAAAATAACTTTATACAAAAAAAATATTTAAGGCCCTGAGTGACGGTCGAAGCGATTTTTCAGTTGTAGTCTAAGTTATTGACGTAAGAGTGTCCGTATATTGAATACGCGTTTTAACAGTCATGTAAGTATAAAAACATATATAATTATATATTGTATGATTAATAATAGCCTTTTCTTCGCTATAAAATATTAAAATATCATTAAAAACAATATTTTATTATTAAAATATGAGTGTCAATAACTAGGCTCAATTTTATTGGCATGTTGCAGTTATTGACACTCATAAGGCGCGGCCAACTCGATTTTTAGTGCAGGCGCGACCAACTAGATTTGCAGTTCGCGCGCAAAACACATCTCCATAAAATGTAAAAATATTTATTTAGGTTTATAGTGATTCTTTGTCTTATAATTTTCTTTAATTACAGTAATTAATTAATGTTGAATATTTTGTAGAGTCATTTATTGTTAAAAATTAATTTTAATACAAATGGAGAATTTAAATTAATTTTTAATTGTGTTTATTTGAATGTTTTTATATCTTTTTATATTTATACGTCATTTTAATTAATAATGTTAAAAAATCAATGTTTTATTTATAATAAATAATAATTAATGATAAATTATTTTATTATTACAAATTGGAACTTGATAGTACTTATGTAACCTAAAAAATAATTTTCAAATGAGTGTCAGAAACTAGGCCGATGTTAGTGTCAGAAACTACAACCAAATAAATTTTAAGTGTCAGAAACTGGGTCTCTAAACATTAATTTTTAAAATATTAATTTCTATTATTAATTTGGTTAAAAAATTATTTAACGCATATAATCTGTTCAAGAAATCGCCAACTTATTTTTAAAATAAAACATTATTGATTCACATTAAATTTTTTATAAGTTATCCTATGATAATCTTAGAATCACTCTTAAAGTGTCAGAAACTGGGCCCTTTACCTTACAATATAATTAGGCTATGTTTAGTGTACAATCGTTAATTCAATTGTTTTGCAACATATTAACAATGTAACGATAATTGTAATACATTTATTTATATGAAAAATGTACTTATTAGGAAAACACAAATTGCACCATAAAATATACAAGGAAGTTGGCATTTGTTTGTTAATAGAATTGTTTCCTAATAAAATATTCTAGGATTCTAATGATGCACAAAATCAGCTGCAAAGTAGTAATCAACTAAAAATAGAACAGTTTCAGGGGGCTACTAGCTTACATGAATTTTGACTTGTAAGCCCGTAATAAGTCCTGTCAAATGTGCTTAAAATAAGCATCGAATGGCCTTATTCGTCGCGACGTCGCTGTCAAATCCGTGATTTCGTGAATCATTACGGGCCCGTAAATATTCCTGATTAAGAAGCGTCCGTATTTTCGTCCTAAGTTAAGGGGCCCAGGTTAAAACCCACTAAAATTGAACTGAGACTCATTCTTGCAGATCGCGTTTTAATATAAGTTTGAAAGTAGCCGACTCTTGCGAGAGGAGTGTGCTTCCTAGCAATTGTGACATTTTGCAATTTGTCTTCACAAACCGAACTAGCGGAAGTGACAAATTGCACGCAGAGATTTGTCCATAATAACTACTACCTTCATTCATGGATTACACTCTAGCTCAGTGATTCTCAACCACTCAAACTCTCAACAAATCAAAAGTATTATTACTATAAATTGTAATTATTATTATTATTTTTTTATTGATAGCCCAGCATATGACCACACTCCACCCGATGTTAAGCTAGAGTGCGGTCCATGAGTGGAGACAACTGTGACCACGGCTTGAGGAGACGAATGTGCTCTGTCCAAATTAACAGGGCACATTCCTCTTGTTATCCTACTACCTACTTCCAAGCTGATCCCGAAACGCGACTAGGTCACTTTACGGGTGTTCCGTCTGAAAGTGGTGGTACTTCCCCAGGACGGCATACTGGGCTAATGCCATCATCAGTCTGAAAATTAATCCCTTAATTGTTGTTTTTATAGTACATTACTTTATTTTACATTCAAAATTATAATCATAAACTATTTTACACAGAGTATTATAGGCAAGTAAACAACGTTTAATTTTTTTTTTTGTGTGCCGCGAAATTTTGAAATTTTAGTCTGTCGCGACAAAAAAAAAATTGAGAATCGCTGCTCTAGCTGAACATCAAGCGAAGTGCGTTCGTATGCCAGGCTACTATAAAAAGTTTTTCCATATATTATTGTAAATATCCAGTAATTGAATACATTTTTAAACCAAATGAATATTATGACCTAGCGTTCTAATAAAACAATGATAATAGAATTTAAGTACGAAAGATAACAAACTAAATATCCGGTTGTTACTTAGAATAATGTTTAGTTGACAATTGTGTATATATTTTTTAATTAAATAATATGTAATTAAATATTAATGAATGAAATACGTAAAATCACGATGTACATATTCGAATTTATAGGAGAGCGATTTAAAATTCTAGATTCTACGTTATTTTATTGAATATCTCAGAAACCTTATTTTAAAGCTATTTCAATCAAAAATTGCAAATTGAGAATTTTAGTTCCAAAAAAAACACACATTCAGTGTTAAGAGGGTCAATAACCTCTAAAAGTATCCGGGTCATAAGTTCCTCAAATCTATTTATTCACTATATTATTACTATTTTAGGCTATTATATAATAGTTAGTATTTATAAGACCCTAGATACCATAATATATTTACCATATATATTATAATTATATTATGTTATATTACGATATTATAGAAAATGAAAATTTACTTATTCCTATATAGAGGCTAATGAACTATTGAGCCAATACTAAAAATTATATCCTTGAATAAGAGTTTTTACTTTTTACATATAAAATGTGTGTTAGATTTTACACAGCGCCATCTACACGCGGTGGCGTTAACTTCTCGTACTAATTAAACGAATTCGTGTTTCAGGGTATATCAATATGGAATCGCCGTACGAAGTTAGAACGAGCGCTTCTCATCACAATTGCCTGCCTAGTCATCGTAATGTGTATTACTTTATTTGTAATCACTTTTAGTAAACCCAAATACCTACCAGTACCACCATGCTATCACCCAGAACCAGAAGGTAAGCTATTTTAAATTAAGAGAATTTAATTGAGGTAAATATGCTAGAGAAGATATCAAGAGCAAAGTTGTCAATCGAGGATTTGTCCACTGGACCAATATTAAGTAATTGTACAACGATCTGAATTCAAACTATTACATCACAAACCTACTTTTTAATAGAATCATATTTTTTATAAATATTTGCTAAATAGCTGTCGAACTTAATAGCCACTGCATCATAGAGGGAGTTAAAAATAGTACAATACAAAAAAAAATCAATTAATCTATATATTGGCAGTATTAACTATTAATATTCTATCCGTTTTCAATATGCTCTTTAAATAAAAGTATCCGAAAGTACCGGCCGTGATTCGCACAAATTTCATTGATATGCTTCTCTAGATTATTTAACTCAATCTCAAAGTTTTTTTTCTTTATTTAGGCTATTTTTTGTCATTCAATCCTATTTCCGTACTTAGATATTTAGTTAATATAAATAAAGCATTGACAAGTATGGTTCCCGTTCATACCAAACATAAGACCTTTTTCAATTAACATTAAAATGCAAATAACGAATAAAATTTTCCTTTAAGAAATAAATACTGTGGGCTTATCACGAATTTAGTCTGGCTTTCGAATCGAGCTGTCACAAGTAAAACGGATCCGTTAGCAATCAGGATTTTTACTAACGACTAACGAGCACCAGCAATCTATCAAATGAACGAAAGATCGAGTCGTTCGAAAATTAACAAAAAGTATCTAAGATAGTGTAGTTCCAAATCCGCACGCGGTGGCGCTGCTCAAATTTCCATACAAATCGCTTGAAGCGAACTCGGTTCGAAAGCCAGACTAAAATTCGTGATAAGCCCACTGCTCTTCTTGATCTATTTAAAGATCATGACAAAAGGTAATTGACATTGAAAACAGGTGTTTATACATGCTTCAAACATTATGCGGCCGATAGATTACATAATGAAGGTAACTTTCGTTCGGTTAGGTTCGATCCATTCGGAAAACTTCGGGATGATTTCTTTTAAATTTTTCGTTAGATGATTCCCTTGTAGTGTTGTCTTAGGTTATTCAAAATGTCTGCAAAGCGCACGAAACATCTCTTTTCAATTAGCTCTATTTATCTCCTGTTTCACACGATAACTTTAACAATTAAAATAAACAATATATTTTATTCATTAGTTCCAGGCGACACAAACATATGTCTGGCCGGTTCTTGCATCTACACTGCGAGTGAAGTTATAAACGCCTTGAATACTAAAATTGATCCGTGCGACGACTTCTACGAGTTCGCTTGTGGGGGCTGGATTAGGAACAACCCGATCCCCGAGGGAAAATCCAGTTGGGGTATATTTAGCAAGATTGAATTAGCGAATCAATTGACTTTAAGATATGCCTTAGGTAAGTTTATTATATGAAAATATTACTATACCAGTGTAAGATAAGCGTGTAGATACAATAAAAATCCCAAATGCGTGTGAACCCTTTAATGGTTGACGGCAAACTGAGGAACTACCCTCAATACACTACAATAATAATAATAAAAATTCTTTATTGCGCTTCAAAAATATGGCACAATGGTGAGCTTAATGCCATTTGGCATTCTATATCAACTACCATTAGGAGAGGAATGCGGTGAATGAGGCGCAAATGTAATTAATAATAATAATAATAAAGTACATATACAATGATTCAGTTGAACGTTTGGAGTCAAAAATGTAACATTAATAACTATCAAATATATTATTTCTTAAATGTCTATGGTCGTTTTAGGTCTATATACAGAAACGATGCTCAAGCGCAGTTTGATCTGTGGGCTTATCACGAATTTTAGACTGGCTTTCGAACCGAGTTTGCTTCAAGCGATTTGTATGGAAATTTGAGCAGCGCCACCGCGTGCGGATTTGGAACTATAATATTTTAGATACTTTTTGTTAATTTTCGAACGTCTCGATCTTTCGTTCATTTGATAGATTGCTGGTGCTCGTTAATCGTTAGTAAAAATTCATGATCCCGATTGCTAACGGATCCGTTTTACTTGTGACAGCTCGATTCGGAAGCCAGACTAAATTCACAGAACATTGATCGAACGTCATTTCTGTATCTATTACATATACCAACACACAGGTTATTTTACTAGTAATTATTGGTCCTTGAAAATGTTTTTTTTTGTGGAAATAATAGCCATTGGGAACTTAACTGGGGACATCCGGCGCACTTAACATGTGTTTAAATGACTCGCTAATTCCTTATTTAACAATAGATATAGTTATTTATTCAATAATTTTACGAGTTCATTTTTCCATTATAAATGCTGGTTTTCATGCTGTTATTAGCTTTTCTGATTAGCGTTCATATATTTTTGTTGGTTTTTCAGCAGCTATTTATCTTTTCGAGTGTTGTTTGTTTATGTCATTGGTTCTCAATGTTCAAGGATAAATATTTTATTGTGTACTGCAGTTATTTTTCCTTTATTAAACATCAATTTTTTGTATTTTAATTGAGTTCGATTGTTTAATAAGTAAATAAATATTGTTATGTAGATAATTTAAGTAATATAAAATACTTTGGGAAGCACTGAGTTTCATGAGCATATTCAGTATTCGTTATCACCTATATTTTGTTGTTAACAATGTAACAATACTGTTTCAGGTTTATAATTTATCTGTGACGTTGTACTCATACATACCTATAATTATCGATTTTTTTTCATATTTGTTTATTTTGGATTCTGCTTTAGTATTTCATAAGACGTTATAAAATTTTAAGTAAATATTAAACGTTTTTGAATTGTTATATTTTTGTGTGTAGACAGCCTTGAGGTTTACAGGTATTGTAATATTCTATGAAATTGTGCGTTCTATTTATTGATATTTATCACTAACTACGTTGGGGAGTGGACCGAAATTTGTCTGGGATACAGAGCTTGGTTTTTGTAAGGAACAAAAACAATGTTTGATATGACATCTATATTGTATATAAAAGAAAGTCGTGTTAGTTACACTATTTATAACTCAAGAACGGCTGAACCGATTTGGCTGGTTTAGAACCAGGAGAAGGACATAGGATACTTTTTATTCCGTTGGATATAAAGGAAAATCGTGTTAGTGACATAAATATGAGTGGTCCATGAAGAGAAACAACTGCCACTGATATACTGTACTCCTTTCGTTATATAACAGCCGGCTACATCCAACCTACTATGTCATGTAATTATTACAATTGTTTTAGAAAAAGTGAACGTGTCTAAGTTAAACAATACGGGGGCCGAATCCAAAGCTCGGATATATTACGACGCTTGTATGGACACAAACGAGACTATAGAAAAACTGGCCGAAAAACCATTAATACAAGTCATAAAGAAGCTTGGAGGATGGCATATATTGAACAACACGTTAATAAAAGCACAAAAATACAATCTACAGAAATTAGTACAAGATATACAGAATTTGTGAGTTTTTATATCGACTTGAGTATTGGACTCGAGAGTTCTATTTATAGAGTATTATTATTTTTTGTTTTTGTAGGTACAATCTCGGCGGTTTATTCAACTGGGCTGTATCAGAAGATGATCGCAATTCATCACAGCATGTTATTGTTGTAAGTGATTTACACATATCTATGTACCTATATTGTTTTTTATTTTAAACTCAACTGTTACTACAGACAAATACCCCCCCCCCTTCCCCCTTCTCCCCTCCCTACCCCCTCTCTTCTTAAAGGCATTCTTCATCCGTTATTAAACCTATTTTAAAACAATTCAATAAATGATTTAATTTGACATATCTTCTCTAAAATATATAACTCAATGATTTTATTGCAGCTAGACCAAGGAGGTCTAAACCTGCCAACCCGGGATAGCTATCTAAATAAAACTGGTAATCAAAAAGTCCTAAACGCTTATTTAGATTACATGACGCGAATCTGCGTCTTATTGGGCGCGAATAAGCAGGAGGCAAGAGGACAAATGGAGAAAGTTATCAAGTTTGAAACGGAATTAGCCAATATAACCACGCCCTCTGAGGACAGAAGGGACGAGGAAGTGCTGTATAACCCGTTCACTTTAAGAGAATGGCAGAAAGTCGCGCCCTTCATGAATTGGTCTATGTTCTTTAATGACGCTTTTAAAATGGTCAATAGATCTGTGAGTATTTAATTTATATATATATATATGTCGGAACACAATCCATCTCTTGAAACGCAGTTCATCCATACTACCAATCGTCACCAAATGTTCTCCCAACCGGCCGCGTCTCTACTTCGTATCCCATCGGCATGCCTCGTGTACATTCGGTTAACCAGAAGCAGCTCGTGTCTTTTCTCTCTACACGACACAACCATATACAGTAATGCCCCGCTTTACGCGAGGGATACGTTCCGGAAAAAATCGCGTTAACTGAAATTCCCGCGACCATAGAGAAGTTGATGACTACATTATGTTTATACGCACTCTTTCGCGTAATGCGGGGCAATTGAGCGCGAAATTTTAATAGTGAAACCGCGCATAACGGGGTCGCGTAAAGCGGGGTATTACTGTAGGCAAAGCCGAAAGGTAGCTGCGCCAACATATACATATTATTATAACTAAGTTTATAACAAGTGTATATATAAATATAAAAACTAATATTAGAATTTTAATCAGATTTCAGATGATGAACGAATAATTGTGTACGCACCAGACTATTTTAAAAATTTAACAAAAGTCATCAAGAAATATAGTAAAAGCGATGAAGATCAAAAGTAAGTAATGCAAAATTGAAATGTTTTATATTATAATCCTACCAATTAATGTATATATGACAACTTAAATTAGCCGGATTATAATCCAAATAATATTTGTATAGCAATTTTTTTGGTACCATATTTAGATTACATTGTAATTATTAAATTATACATTTCAAAGAAAGAGAAGGAAAATAAAACATAATAAGATTCAATTCGAGAACCTGTTTCAGCATCGAAAACTTTATATCCTACAAAACCTCAAATAAACGCGATAGTAAACCCCAAAAATCTTTTAAATTACTTAAAATCAAAAATGTTGGTATTATAATTATTTTTCAAGCATTTATCCCATTAAAATATTTTCATGCACAGGCTATGATTGACAAGTTTCTTGTGGTTTTCTACTCGTCATACGCCTTTCCGAAGTCATGGTAGAGTCTAACGATGAGCAAGCGCACGCCTTTAGTGCCAATGCTAATAAACGATTTTCATTGAATTCATTTCAAAAATCTAACCAAGAGGTTAAACAGAATTCTTTCAATTAAAAACTTCTACAGCTTGTCTTTCCAGAAGTCTAAACTTTGTTGTTTTTTGAACAGAACAGTAATAAGTTACATGATGTGGCAAGTATCCAGGTCGCTATCCACCTCACTGTCAAAATCATTCCGTGATGCTACCAAAATCTTGAGGAAGGCTCTATTCGGCTCTGAAGGCACTGAGGAATCCTGGAGGTATTGTGTCACTGATACAAACAATGCACTTGGTAAGTTGCTCTTCCTCAACTCAAATCGACCTCAACCTCAAAACTAATTGGTCGCGCCGTTTGATAAGTTTGAATTTAAATCTATATGTCAAATAATACACACATACACATACACACCTGCACCACTCACAAACTTTCACGTACGCATAAACTACCCTCTATCTCCTCTACTTTCCGCGTCCTTTCCTGAAGCCTATCAGTCAGCTGAAGAGTCAGTTGAAAACGGAAACCGCAAGGCGATACACGCCACCACCCTCGAAGATAGTCATAACCTCGTAATACTCCGTGTAGAAAGTGTTTGAAGATAGTGTAAACCAGCGCAATATACAGTCCACTTCAAAATCCGAGGACATCAGCGAGCTACATCACCACCAGGTTTGACTGATTTTCCTTACCGCATAAACCGCCGCAACACTAATCTTATTGCTTGATCTAGAATGATGCTCTACTACTATTTACATTGAGTATTCGAGAACTCACTTGATTTATTGATTATTACAGTTTACTCTTATTCTTGTTATATATGTAAGTTATGATGATAGGGTAGTTATGTAAACCCCATTGTCTAGTAGTCGTTAGCAAGCTCGATAAATGATCACACGCAAGGACTTTTATTTCTATAACTACGATATACACATCAATTCTTAAACGTCACTAAAACGTAAATCTACTCAAATTTATGCAAGTAACTTCTAGACCAGCGGTTCTCAAACTTTTTTGGCGAAGGAAAAAGCCTTAATATAATTATAAAAAACTGAATTTATTTATGAATAATCATATTGCAATGTAATATTACGTAATATTTAGTTGGAATATTTAGATGTAACCTTATCATCTCCCTTTGGTAGGTACTTTTGCAGTATTTTAGCCCTAGGGTTCCGCGAAACACCACTTTGAGAATGGCTGTTCTGGACCGTGCTTATTATTATTATTATTCCTTTCCAGGCTTCGCAGTAGGTGCCATGTTTGTTCGCGAAGTATTCCACGGTGAAGCCAAAACTCAAGGGGAAATTATGATCGATAATATAAGAAATGCGTTCAAAAGAAATCTTATGACCTTGGATTGGATGGATGCAGAGACCAGGGATTCTGCTATCATTAAAGCAGACGCCATTACTGATATGATTGGTAAGTTATTCTGAATTGTGACAGATTTTAATAATTAGGTATATTTATGTATGTATTATTCTAATTTGAATTACCCGCTACTAATACTACTTCTCCTATAACCGTTGGTCGTTTGGAAGAAATTACTTTTAATGATTAATTGCTCTAAATTTTTTGTTTGTACTAAATTGTAATAATAATAATAACACTTTATTGCACAAAATAATACATATAAAGAATAACAGAATAAAAGAAGGAACAAAAGGCGGCCTTATCACTAAGCAGTGATCTCTACCAGGCAACCAACCTTAGGTCAGTGGGCTTATCACGAATTTAGTCTGGCTTTCGAATCGAGCTGCCACAAGTAAAACGGATCCATTAGCAATCGAGATCATAAATTTTTACTAACGACTAACGAGCACCAGCAATCTATCAAATGAACGAAAGATCGAGACGTTCGAAAATTAATAAAAAGTATCTAAAATATCGAAATCGCACGCGGTGGCGCTGCTCAAATTTCCATACAAATCGCTTGAAGCGAACTCGGTTCGTGATAAGCCCTCAGGAAGTAAATAGTAGGGTGCATAAAACTAAATAAAATTATAATACCTACTCGTAAAGAGATAAATGATTTATTATTATTATTATGTTTTCTAGAGTACTCCCAAAACTTCTTTTATTTAATTTTATTTACTTATTTAAACTCGTACATTGTATTTCTTTACTCCAGAAGTTAAATAAATTTCAGCAATAATTTTTTTAATAATGTATATAAAGCATTTTATCACTGTTAAATTGGTATGAGTTTTAACTGTAAGAACGTGACTACATTGTTGCAATCTATCGGAGATTTGTATTTCTATAGTCCAATAGCACTTTGATACAAGTTCTGCTTATTTTTTCAGGTTTCCCCGATTACATACTACAAAAATCAGAATTAGACGAACAATACAAGGAGTTAGAGGTGAAGTCAAATGAGTACTTTCAAAATACATTAAATTTGAATTTATATAATTTGAAAATTGACCTCAATAAATTGGATAAACCTGTTAACAAGACTAAATGGGGTAAGCACACATTAATCCAGTCGTTCACAAACTTTTTTTGTCTTACAAACCAATTTTGTGTGGGACTTTTAGCTGCTTTACGCGACCCCGTTATGCGCGGTTTCACTATTCAAATTTCGCGCTCAATTGCCCCGCGTTACACGAAAGAGTGCGTATAAACATAATGTAGTCTTCAACTTCTACATGGTCGCGGGAATTTCAGTTAACGCGATTTTTTCCGGAACGTATCTCTCGCGTAAAGCGGGGCATTACTGTAAATTTGACTAATATTTTATTGCTATAAAATTCGCTTATTATGTTTAAATACACTAATTGTACAATGTACTGTATCTGTGTCGTTTATCTAATTAGTATTAATTTGCTTTCTAAGTTTTCTCATTTGCTTCGATCTTCATTTTTATATTTGCAGTGTTTTCGAGCGATTTTTTTTTTTTTTGAAAACCGCTACTTTCTAGTTTAGGAACTACTGCATTATTTTACAGTTATTACTAACTCAGAAAGATCAGATTAAAATAAACAAAAAAGTATTATATAATATATTTTTTGATTTCATTTTCCAGGAATGACCCCATCTACTGTAAACGCATATTACACTCCAACTAAAAATCAAATAGTCTTTCCTGCTGGTATACTACAGTTACCGTTCTATGATGGACAGAATCCTAAAGGTGTGAATTATGGCGCCATGGGAGTGGTGATGGGGCACGAACTGACGCATGCCTTTGATGATCAGGGACGAGAATATGATAGGTATGATTATTCTATTACACTTAGGAGATCAGCGAGGTTAGCTTACTTATACCAGGTGTTAGAAATCACTGGAACAGTGGAATAACTCCCCAGAAGTGCATTTGACCTTGAGCATGTTCCGGTACTTTTCTAATACCCAGTATATATTGTTCTTCTGGTGTTATATTAAAACTCGTCTTCTTGCTTACTTCTTCCATTTATAAAGAAGAATAGTTTTCATGTGTATTTTATAAAGCTGAATGTCAGGCTACTCTTATATATGTAAGTTACGATTAGAGGGTAGTTATGCAAATCTTTTATATGAATTGTATAATGGTAGGTTTACAATGTTTAAAAAATTATTAATCTCAGCTTTACTAATCTGCTTTCCCTGTTATAGCGAACGATTTTCTTTTTATATTTTGCAAAGATTGATAATTCCTTATAAAAAGGTTTTTAACAAATGTATTACGTAAAGGTATATTTTGCATTCGTTAAATCAAGGAAATCGTTATATTGAGGGTCGTTACATTAAGATTACTCTATATAAACGTTTTTCTGTTGAATTGTCTTCAACCGATCAATTTACCGAACTATTTATTCCAGATTTGGTAACTTGAATCATTGGTGGAACAACGACACAATAGCACAGTTTAAGAAGCGAGCACAATGCATCGAAAAACAATATTCGAATTACTCTATTGATGGACATAAGTTAAACGGAAAACAAACATTGGGTAAGACATTTCACTAAATTCTATACCACAGACAAACCATAAAATACCGGAAGTGACGATATAATTTATTTAACTACAATTAAAAACTTATGTATTTTTCAAAATTCGTAGGAGAAAATATAGCAGATAACGGCGGGCTAAAGGCGGCTTTCCACGCGTACATTGATTATAGTCGAAATGCTAAAGTAAACCTTACACTACCCGGACTGAAATTCAACCATAGACAATTGTTTTTCATCTCTTTCGCTCAGGTAAATATGCATTAATATTTAAAGTCACTAATCAATGGATTTGGAGCTGTCAAATCAGTGTATTCATTTTTTTTCTTTTTTAAGGTATGGTGTTCGTCGATGACAAAAGAATCAACCAAGATGCAAATAGAGAAAGATGATCATACCGTTGCCAAATACAGGGTGATCGGTCCCGTGTCTAATTTAAAAGAATTCTCACATGAATTCAACTGCCCCGTTGGTTCTAATATGAATCCAGCTGAAAAATGCGAGGTCTGGTAGAAATATCACTTTTTGACATTACTACTGTCAAACAATGATAAATTTGATAGTACAGGAATAACAGCGCGTAGAAGTATAAAATATGTACCTGAGATAAATTAGTACCATACTTTGATAACAGATGGCGTTGTTAAGAAAGTCTCGAATTCAAAACTCGAATGTTTGATATATGCATCTGGATTGAAGGAGGGCTTGATTTTCAAAATAATTATGTGTAATACTTAATGTAAAGTTTAACTGTATATTGACCTGGTTTTTTCTTTTATATATCTTTTATAATTCCAGTCACTTTTTTATTACTAAGATTTCTTTTTGCAAACTGACAATCCAGATGCATATGATAAAGTTGTTGAATCACTATTTAGTGTAACATAAAAATGCGAACCTAGCGGTAAGTAGCGAAAACAATGTTTACCTATACAACAATAAAACTAACCCCGTACAAAAATACTAGGTACTGATTTTTATATATGTTAAAATATTAACTTGCATAATTACAGCTTTAATTAAATTACAAAGTATATATATATATGTAGTAAAAATATGAAAATTTAAGAAATATAATATGTAAAATTTTCTAAGAATTTGTGCGAATATTTTTTTTACCAAAATAAAACATTGTATCCGGATTACTATTGCGGTTATTTTGAAGTAGACGCGATAGTAAGCTGCAAAAGATCTTTAAATTTAGTTAAATATTGTGAATTACAAATATGAATAGTGAATATATATTTTTTTACTTGGTGAAGTTACAGTTATTTAGCTTAGCATGCAAAGTTATAGATAAAGAAGAAATTTTTTTTAAGTTTGTGTCTAGTCTAAAAAGATCGTTTATAATATAAGTAAAAAAATTAATTATTTTTTTTTGTAATTTTATATTGTTAGTTAATTTTTACAGTATTATAATATTATTATTTTAGTTCATTTAGAGAATGTATGTATTGAAAAAACAGTACTTAATTTTTCTTCTTTTATTAATGAGCTCAGATGTCTAATGAAGACAATTCTGCCAATGTCGAGTATTCGGGCAATAACCCAACAAGAAATTACAAAATTTTAATTCACATGTAAGCCCTCATGTCAAAATCATCCTAATTACTTAATTTTTTAATATACATCTAGAACAGTGTTCGAAATTCGAAATTCGAAAATGGACTCGACACGAGTTTAACCCTTTCGCTTCAGGCCATTTAAATGCAATACTAGATTTCGGTGCCAAATATAATGAAAAAAGCGAATTCTTAAATAATTGCGGTAAATAACTATTAGGTATAATTTCGCTTAACGAGACTAAAATATCAACTGGGTGTTTGGTTATATAAGGGGAGCATAAGAATTTTAGAAAGACTAAGGTGGGGCATAGCACAAAAAAGGTTGGGATACGCTGGTCTAGAACCTAGTTCGATTGTAAAAATGTTTAGTGCCATCTATTGAGAATTATACGTACTAGAATTATTTGTTAACCAAACGATTTCTTTTTAAATTGGTACAATTAAAAATGCAAGTTTGTCTTATTATTACATTGGTTATTTAATTATAAATATTTATATTAGTAAAATTACTCCACTAAATTCTCAATAGATGGCGCTAGTTTTATTTATATACATACTATATATTACCAGTTACAATAAGTACAATTAAAAGCCTACTATCCACGGAAGCATTGTCATTAACACTAGAACTACTAACCGATCAATATGACCGGTTTAAAAATTCTTCACAAGACTTTTATATACAACCCTACTCGTTATTTTTTGTAAACGATTCTATTATTTACAATTCTACAATCAATTTATTGAATATTGTTTGTATGTATTGAATAGGCTCCGAAACTACTGGACCGATTTGAAAAATTCTTTTACCATTAGAATCGTAAAAAATCCCTGATGAACATAGGCTATAAAATTATTTTCAATTGTTTATTTTTTAAGAAATATTACATTTTAAGTTCACACAATTCGATGTCTATGATATTTTTTTTTTTTATGTTCCATTTTTAGGCAAAGGGATCGAGCCCATACAGCCAGATATATTTCATTTTATTTTAAGTTCACACAATTCGAAGTCTGTGCCTAATTTTGGCGGGCAAATGTGCTGTCAGTTTTTCAATTGTTTTTTAAGATATATTTCATTTTATTTTAAGTTCACATTGTAATTCATATCTAATTCAATGAAAATAAAAGCGAAAGTTCTCTCGAAATCCGCTTGACATACAAAGATGAAATTTGACAGGGAGGTAGTTTATAGTTAGTTGACGTCTGCAAAGAACGGATTTTGCAACAGGGCCAGATTAAGGAGTTGTAAGGGCTCTCGCAGGTTTGTATACTTTTTTGCTACAAACTAGAAATTTGACGGAAAGGCAGTTAGCAGATTTTGCAACAGGGGTGTGGACGGCATTTTCTGTTGACTGAAATATGAAACATCATTAAACTTCACAGTACTTTATATCTTCATTATTACGCAGACGTAGTCGCGGGCAACTGCTAGTATTTAATACTTTGCACGCACAAGTCATCCGGTCATTTTGACCGGTTGGTAAAAATAGGTCATATTGACCGGCTCGTAGTTCTAGTGTTAATAAATGACTTCGTGGAAAATTGACTAAGTTATATACTTTAAGCTCTATAGTTCAAAATTCATTTTAAGTTAAATTTATCACAATATCTCTTTATTATTGTCTTAAAAATGTTAATGTTCCTTTTTTAATTCACTGAGTTAAATATATTAGAGAATCCAAATAAAACTATATCAGTCACGCGATTTTTTTGTTTTGTCCTTATAAAATACGACTAATGTGCTAAATATAAAAATAAATATATTTTAAATTAGGCCATATTATACAAGTAACATGAATAGATAAAAACCTGTCTATTTATTTTAAACACCTAATAAGTACTAATGGTTGAGGTCTTCTCTAGTCTGTTATATTTAACTCTATGGCATTATTATATTTGTTAGAATTATTTGTGATATATCTATCTATTTATATACTTATAAAAAATATTCTATATATACTACAGCGTGTTCTATTTTATTATTCAATCGAGCTTTATATAGCTTTGGAACATGATGTATAATGAAAATTGTGTACTGCTTTTGTTGATTGTGTGAAAAATAAATATAATCTAGGACAATTACTAGCATGTTATGAATTTCTTCTATTGAGGAATCCTTTTTATTTTCCTAACTCTTTAACGTTATAATACCACTGGTTTTGGAGGGTAGTAATTAAATTACTATTGAACTCATATTTTTTAAGCTTGTAAATTTGACTCGTATAAGAAATCACGTCTACAGTGATACGCTTCAGTGGTTAGTGAACCTTACTGAAAAACAAGTGTAAAAGTGAGTATTCTTTTTGTTCTTTTGAAGGGACTGTGTCCATTAGTAATAAAGATTCGTGTCCGCATACCGAGATTGTTGTTCGAAAGTGAATTGCGAACGTTGGTTTACATTTTAAGAGGCGCATAACATTTGGCACGAAAATGCTTTCTGACAATTTTCTTAAACGTATTTGAGTGAATTAGGAACTATAAGGACACGGTTTGTGTCGGTTTCTGGGTGTTTTTTTTTGTCCTTGTCTTGCGACTCATAACACAAAGTGTCCTTGTTTGAAGTTATAACATAACGTAAATAGGTTTTTTTTGTAATTAATTTATATTTTACTTATAAATAGGGTTTGCAAATAAATTGTTACAAACTCCTGTTACAAGCTGTGAGAAGGTGAGAGAGGCGTCGGCGGTGCGTCTGCGCAACGACCCGTCTCAGTCGATCGCCGACTTCCGAACGGAGTGTACGTGTTCATGTGCCGTGACCCCAACTTTCTCTTAACGAAATTCTTTTCCTAAAAAGCTCGTGTTTTTTTAAGACAAGGAATAAAATGAGTTAATAGTGCTTTATAGAACTTTTTTCAGTGACTATTTTTTTAAAGATTTTTTCAAAATTATGCATTTTAATTAAGGCTATGTTACAACCGAGATTAAGGGTGGTGTGTGCGAGTGTTAGTGTAAAAAACATGGGTGTTTCAATGAAAATTGGTCGGAAGGCCCGCTGTTCTGCCTGGTTGACGTGCGCTGCCTTATTGCTTAGCTCTTCTCTAGTGTTATGCCAAGGTAAGACTATCATAATTTAATATTTACAAATTAAAATATCACAAACGGCTTAAAATTTAAGGATAGGCAGAAGCAGTTAATTTAATAATCTGAAATAAAATTTAATAACAAAATGAATCAAACGGCAACCTGAAAAGTCTTACACAGAAATATAAACAAACACTATTACAACTTTTCTTAAAGTAGCCTCCACTATCCCGGCACAATTTTGTTATTTTTAAAGATGAAGAAGGTTACATGATCAACTACTTCAAATTCAGGACATATAAGGACTCGTATATACTCGATACCCACAAGGACGTATTTATACCAAACGACCCAAATCGGTTCAGTCGTTTAGTCTAGAACAATAACCATAATAATTCTCTATACATTAATAAATTATTACAATTAAAAAAAAAACAAGTGAAAGACATCAACGCGTGTGTCAATTTTTTGTGTATGTGTTTTTTTTTGTATTGCTTATTTCCTGAAGATAACAAAAAATTAATAGCTACTAAAAATATGTGCAATTAATTCTCATATATTTTCCAATACATGTTTTTGATACGATAAAGCCTATTATATTATAGGCTATGATTTCGCTAACGTCATAATAGCTTATTAGGAAAGCTTTCATTGAACGACTTTTTAGGCCGCATATTTTTTTAAAGCTAATCATATTAAGAGAAATAAATTATAAATTATATACAGTAATGCCCCGCTTTACGCGAGGGATGCGTTCCGGAAAAAATCGCGTTAACTGACATTCCCGCGACCATATAGATAGAGAAGTTGATGACTACATTATGTTTATATGCCCTCTTTCGCGTAATGCGGGGCAATTGAGATATTCGCGTTATAGTGAAACCGCGCATAACGGGGTCGCGTAAAGCGGGATATTACGTCCGATTAAATTTACATATAGGTATTATTTCTATCAAAACTTCATACTACATGTCTATGTTCAAATGTCTATGTAGAGACGACGACTCCGTGGACGTGTAGCATTAAATTATATAAAACGAACTAGGTGTAACATAATTTAAATGACATTTGAACGTTGTATCTCCGCTTACTTTTGCCCCCAGTCGCTTGACCGCTCAAATTATGCAATTCCTACAATGTTACAATACAGACTGTTTAATAATAAATTGGTCGAGACCACTTTATTCAGATTTTATTAAATTCAATTACGTGCGTACGTGCAGAAAAAAATGTATACCTATTTTTAAGAAAGAATTTTTACTATGTCTATTTTTCGGAAACCAACAGACAGGAAGTATTAAATTAAATTGGCTATTATATCTTATTATATATAAAAGCGAAATATCACAAACCACTTGACATACAAAGATGAAATTTGGCAGAGAGGTAGTTTATAATTAGTAGACTAAGTCCACTAAGAACGAATTATAGGACAGGAATTTAAGGAGGTCCAAGGGCAACTTTGTGTGAAAGTCCTTCAATATTTTTTTTGCTACAAACTTAAAATTTGGCAGTTACGAGAGAGCAAGCGTCGTTAAAATATTAAACTTCAAGTACTTTATATCTTCATTACTACGCGAACGAAGTCATAAAATACTGAAAGAATTAAAGAAAATTAACGAAAAGCGTTTTTCTTATATAGGTCAATATGACCTAAGTAAACCTAGTGCCAATAGATTTAGTTTCTTTTAATAAAGCTAAGAATATACATCCTTCCTACTATATAAATGTGAATATGAGTTTGTTTGTTACGTTCTGACGCAACAACTACTTAACTGATCATCATGAAACTTTGTACACATATTTTTGGAGATACTAGAAGTAACATAGGATACTTTTTATTAAAAAAAAATATTTTTTTACTATAGTTTCCAACTGTTTGGAATTTTTCTATATTTATTTTTATTTTCGTCTGTCATTTTTATATATTTTTCTATTGAAATGATCTCTGATACTTATTTAATGACTTAAATGTAAGCGAGTATAATCTCTATAGAAGTATTTTTATTATATATAAGTAGTATTTTATTAGTAAGTAGTGAACAATATTTTCTATCGTCAGTTTTGAATCCGTGAATTAAAAAAATCCGGGCACAAATACAAGAAGAGCCCTTGCATTTTTTGCGTATTTGACTTAAATTTAAAACGTTATAATAACTAATAATAAGCAATTCAATGTCAAATGCGTTTATTGCGTATTTTAATGTTTGTTGAAGTGATTTAAATAGTTTCGTAATAACTCGCCATCGTTTCGCAATTTTAATCACAATAATCGAAATCTAATGAACTTACTTGATTGTGTCGAATTAGTATTGATTGTGAAATAAACCTATATTAGCGGCACCCGTTTAGCTTGCGTTATTTGAAATGACAAGTCGGACTCGTCAAATGTTATTACGCCAAAATTTGCGCATGACGAGCGTGAGCCGTCAAATGTACCCAAAGGGTTAACAATCGAAGCCTAACACTGATACAATTGTTTATTTTATCCACATTAAGTACTTAGTACAATATTTATTAAATATTTTAAAGCACTTTATTCTGTTTAAGACGAAAGCATCCCAACTGTAGTTACGGGACGAGGTTCGAGAGTACACAATAATATTTATTTATTTATTACTTAGTAAAACAGAAAAAATAATACAAGTGAGTGAGTAAAGAGATGGCGGCCTTATCGCTAAGAAGCGATCTCTTCCAGGCAACCAACTTTTAGATGTGGAGCAATGCAGAAGAGAAATAGCGGGAGTTATAAATAGATATTTTTTTAAAAATTAATTGAATCATGTTCGTATATAATAAAAAAAAAAAGTAATTTTGTAGATCTTAAGACCCAGCGTGTCTTAATTAAAAATAAATTTAGTAAATTTGTAACGATATCCGTTTGAAATGAAATGAAACAAAATAAGTTTATTAACACAGGCACTAATAGCGAACGCTTGCTCATCGTCAGACTTTACAATGGCTTCGTAAAGGCGTATGACGAGAAGATGACCACAAGAAACTCGTTTTAAGATATTTACCGAATTAAAATTAAAAATGTAATTGCTATATTACTAAACCTATAAGTTTGTAGCTAGTAAATTCAAAAGGAAGAAGTTTTAGAATAAGATAAAACAAAATCTGGGATACGTGTTACATACTGCACAGCGCCATCTATGTGGTGAAGTCCGTTAGTCCGGAGTTCGTTAATGTTATATCGTAATATGTTCAAGGTAAATTTACAAATAACAATTTCATGCTTTTGTGGTAACAGAAACATTAAATTTCAAGTGCAGCTGCTCTTTACAGCGAGTTCAGACTAATTATACTTAGTAGCAAAAAACCGAAGCTAATTTTGTTAAAAATCAACTACTTATATGTATTAAAATTTAGAATGACGGTCATTAGTCCAGTTCCGAGGTAGTACCACTACATCCGTCAAACCTCCGTTGAACCAGCATGGCGGAGGTGATTGATCTCTGCTTACAACCTGTAACATTACAAGGCAGAGTGTAACCACATCCCTACTAATATTATAAATGTGAATGTGAGTTTGTTTGTTACGTTTTCACGCAACAACTACTTAACCTTTGTACACATATTTTTGGAGGTACTAGAAGTAACATAGGATACTTTTTATTTAAAAAAATAAATTATTTTTTACTATAGTTTCCAACTGACTATAGTTTCAGCTGTTTGGAATCATATTGATTCATTTCTATTGAGATGATCTGTGATACTTATTTAATGACTTAAATGCGAACGAAGCTAGTACGGATATAAAGAAATAATTTTAAAGAATAGTTTTTGACATTTAATTCAAATTATATCAATAATTATCTACTTATTAAATTTATTTTAAAACGGCCGTGTAACCAAAACCGAATCCAATCGACACACTGAAGAAGTGGTCACGACAAACATCTCAAAAAGTGAAATCTATTAAGGCGATAATACTTGCGCAATAAGAATTTATCTATTGACATTTTATTTCGGACAAAGTGACTGATAGTTTCGTAAATTGATGCTAAATAATGTGTTGTGAAAATTGAAGATAGATATTGTATTATCATTATAATATATAATTATGGTAACTATTATTTTATTTATTCACCCTATTATATTCGTAATGTTTAGAACATGAAGCTAACGGGATATTCGTACATATAGGAATAATTTTTATATTTTATGTGAAATTCATAGTTAGGTTAACCCTCTGTCGGGCGCGGCCGACCTCACAGGCACAGCAATTATACATATGAACTCTTTTATTGTCTTAGTTTTTAGTCTGATTTAAAGGGGGGAAAAAATTTTATATTTCTTTTGTTTAAAATTTATTTCTAAACATTCCAATAAAAAAGATTGATTTTGATTTTCATGTTAGATTTAATTAGAAAAAACTTAATCATCAATTTTCTTAATAAGCCCGTCAAGAACACCGCGCCCGATCTAAGGAGTTTTTGAGGGGCGCCCGACGAAGGGTTAAATTTAAAAGAAGTATAGAAACTATTTAGAACTGTGAACAATCCCAATATTGTAATCATTGTAGAACACACATTGTGTCACTGAGATCTAGCTTAAATCCATGACCGTTAGGATCACTTTAAACAACACATTCCAATATTTTTGATGTTAACTGTACTAATGTTGTAAACTTAATAATAAAACTAGTTGATTGTAAGATTCCTTGCGTTTTCACCGCCTTAACGTCGTACATGGGTTAGGCTCACCTAGACGGTGTTGGAATTAAAACCTGTACCTTTGTAGGTCACCCGATCGACTGGGCACGGACCTTAGTGCTGTGACACAAAGTGCCGACTAAATTAATCGATGTTTTTTTTTCTAAAGAAAACTTTTTATAAATTCAAGTATTGCTGTTATTATCGAAGTAGAATGGGAAGTATTTTAATTTATTTTATACAAAATGCATTCATTGTACAGTATTATGCAACGTATGTCTATCACACTTTTTTTGATAGAAAGTAAAATTATAACAGTCTTTGTTGTGAAATCGGTTCAACGATTTTGAGAAGTCATCTCTTTTAGAGGGTTCAAGGCCGTAAGAGAAAGGCTCCATTAACATTCCTTTCGGATATTGGAGAAGTACCTTTTGTACATAGAGCCTTCCTGGATAGAAAGTATTTTACTTCTACGGACATACATTATAGAAATTGATAAGTAGATCTCTGTTAAATTGTATGGTTCCCTTTTAGACACTACTGTCTGGAGCTTACTAAGTAGCGCCACCTATGAATGGATAGTGGAATCGCTGCATTACCCTAAACTAGCCCGAAAGTTTTTGTATGGATTTTTTTATAAAATAATTGTTCATATTTTTTATAGTAATTAATATTTCTAAAGTAATATTATTAAATCCAATGCATTTATCGGATGCTGTTATGGATTGAAAATAAGTTGCAAAATGACTGCAATAAAATACGTTTCGAATATAAAAAGAAAGTTTTTGAAAAAAAAAATCGTTTTTATTTATATTCTATTATTTATAGAAGATTTAAAGAAAATAAAATTACTAAAAGAATGCGATCGGATATGCGACGGTAACGGGGTGATAGGGAATCCAAACATTATCTTGGCGTAGGAATAATAATTAATGAGATATGCCGCACGCTTGTCTTATTTAAATTTTATGAATGTTAATATCTTTTATACCAAATATTCTTTTATAATAGTCGTGATTGTTGTTGATAAATGTCTTCATAAAAAGGTCCCTTTCTGCACAGAAACATTATTTTCCGTTCACTTCAAAATTAGAGTAAAGGTGCCGATTCAAGTATGTCATAATCTAATTGCAGTAAATTGTTATTTTCACATGTTTTTGCGATTTACAAAGGATAATAAGCCTTGTATGGTTGAATGGTCTGACCTTTAGTTTAAGGAGGTCACGAGTTCAATTCCCACTGTTATTATAATAATTTACAAAACAAATATTTCTATTAACTAAATTTATTGTATTACGTATGATTTATTAATTAACTTCGCTTCTATATCCATTCTAAAACAATGTAGAGATATCATGAATAATATCGCGTTAATATTACCGCATGCGGAGTGCGGGAGATTTCTAAAAGCAAGTAAGGATCTACATTTGGAGAACTAATTATATTAATAGGAAATTAGTGCGAAATATCCAAACGTGTTTGTGGATTGATTGAACTAAATATACGTACTTCGCATACAGTCAATCTCCCGCATACCAGTTATTACACGACCAATATACTTAAAATTATTTTTATATCAATACTAAGTAAAGAAAAGGTCAAAGAGAAATTTAAAAGACTTTATGCGGATTATTATTTTGAAAGCAGCCATTAAACATTCATTACAGGCTAAAAAAGGTTTGCAAAATAAGTTGACATTGTTGACGTTGACATAAAAATTAATTTTGTTCGCTATAATTAATAATAAAAAGTAAACAGAGCTTAGAAACAACATAAAACCAAACACACTATAGACGTTTAATCTCAATTGAAGACATCTCACGATTTTGTCGATAATTTCGTCACAATTCTCTCGAACAAAAGAAAAACTATACTTTTTACTTGTCTAATAAACAAAACGACTTAATTACCATCTTAAAGATCGTTCAACACGATTTTAACATTGTATTAATGGATTAGTAGATAGAAAGAAGTTTATTTCAATTATTAAGCAGATTTTTAAATAAAATTATAGGTCAGTAGTGGTTAATATAGAATTAATAGATTAGAATATTAGAAAACAGCAGCACATTGACAGTCATCGTAATGTCACTTTGACAGTTTACTTTATAAATTGACACTAGTGAGTGGTGGTGTGGCTATGTTAATTCATAGACAATAGAGTTCGACTCGGTCGATTGATATAAGAGTTATATGAATTGAATGAATGAATTAAAAGAGTGGTAGACTCATATATGAAAAGACTAAGTAGTGGATGCAATGAAGTCGTTAGAGTTCCATAGTATTTTGTATTAGATATAATTAGCTTGAAATGGTTTAAGCTCTTTGTACTATAATGTGACATGCAATAAAGAATTTGTATAAAAGCTACCTTGTATAAGTAGTATCTCAGTCATTAGTGGAACCTACAGTCGGCTTTGACATGTCGGACTTTAACCTATTTGTTGATCCTGACTGAATAAATTTTAAAATAAAATATATTCTAATTATTATCGCCTCTTAAACGTTTTTTTAGCTACACAATTAAAATCAAAATGAAGAAAGAATATCTAACGAGCAATCTATCCACACACGTGTATACTATTCATTGATACCCAGAGAATGTTACTTTCACATTTCCAATAAAAGGTCAGCTGTTTGTGTGGGTTTGTGTTTGTGTGTGTGTGGCCGAGCATGTGTGTGTAGTGATGCGCATACGCATCATTAGTGAGGTGATTCAATGTTATCGACTTTCTAATTTTTGACCATTTAACGTTTATTTTGACTGTATTTTCTCCTCTTTGGTTGCTAAATACATTGTTTGCTAAATTAAATTTCCTCTTTTTGTTCTTATTTTGAAAATATATTTATTATTGTATATGAATCCATCAGGTGGAAGTCGCAGATTCGCTTCCCGATCTAGAATACTTTACAACTATTATTAAATAATATAATATTGTAGTCTTCCTTTAGGTTATTATTTAAACGTCTTTATGCAGTTTAGATAATCAAAATAAACAGCATTAGTAAGGAAGCCGCATGGAGTATTTTAACTAAATCAGTTTGGTGTTAGGGCATATAATATATAATTATTACTTAAATACGTCAGAGGTTTCCAACGTGATACATGCTACGCCGGAATCGACCTGGCAACGTACGCGTATGACCGTGGTTACAAAGCTTGCAATAAACCGGTCAGACGGGACTATCGCAATATGCAACCAGAGCCAAATATTTCATAAGTTTTCACGCACGAGATTAAGAATGCAATCTTGTTGACGAAATTCGTGCCTTCATTCCTCATACTAGGTTTTACCCGCGGGTTCGCACGCATTTAAGTGATTAAATAAGTATCAGATATCATTTCAATAGAAATGAATCAATATGATTCCAAACAGCTGAAACTATAGTCAGTTGGAAACTATAGTAAAAAATAATATATTTTTGGAGGTACTAGAAGTATCATATGTTACTTCTAGTACCTCCAAAAATATCTGTACAAAATTTCATGATGATCGGTTAAGTAGTTGTTGCGTGAAAACGTAACAAACAAACTCACATTTATAATATTAGTAGGGATTACTCACAGAGATGTCAAGTTAACTTCTACAACTTTTTAACACTAGGTTTACGGACGTTTTCTATATATCTACTTCTACTAAAACGCGTCAATTTGACGCATATCGTAGAGATAAGTATTCCATATAGACAAGTTCAGTAATTCAACACTTTTAAAGAAAATAGACTTCAATATATATTTCCCTCGATCAATGAATAAAAGTCATACAAAAAGATAAAATAAAAATTTAAACAGTTTTTGGTAATTCTCTGGTAAAAGTCAAAATGCGTCAAATTGACGCGTCCCGTAAACCTAGTGTTAAGAACGATTTTAGACATTAATAATTACTATCATCCTTGTCTTACTTGTTCAAAGAATCGTCGTTGAAAACTTACTAATTTAACTTTTTTTAACGCACCTTCGTAAGTTTAAACTTTACACAACATATAAAATTATATAATATTATTTTACAATAAGCTTACAATATATTTAATTTCGTTAACATTTAAACAATAAAAAATATGTCAACAACAAAAAACTACTTGCATAGGGACTACTGCTATAAGTATTATATTACTAGGTGAAAATAAATCATAATTTTATAGGTCATTGACCTCTATATAAAATATATAATTTAATAACAAGAATATACGCATGTTTTAATTCAATTCCGTTTTTATCAACACGATATATTTATTAATATTTGACCTTAATGGAACAAGGTCTTAAGTGATATTCGTATTTCCTACTTGTATTAAGAGAGTATTTAATTAATATTTACTTCTACATTAATGTTGACAGCTTGTCAATTGAGTTAATTAATTAATCAATTTAAAAATAAAAATAATAACATTCATAGGAAATATAATAAATTTAATATTACTGAATGATTAGAATTAATTCATTTACAATTAACCATGTTGTGTTGTGTACGCTACATATTAATTAGTCATTAAATAATATTCCATATTTTATATTCGATTTATAATGTAGTGAAATAATTATACTATCCCCTCATAGATGGCGCTTTCCAAAATGTAACACACTTTTTTATAAAATTTCAACCTTTTATGTACAGGCTATAATTAACGGGTTTCTTATGGTCTTCTCGATATACGCCTTTGCGAAACCATGATAGATTGCTGAAATATGTATGATAATAAAATTACTTTCATCGTAGTTATGTTTACAGAATGATATTCTTATTGGAATTTAAGATTGACTATCAACCTTTGCTACTTAGAATTAATTCTATCGCTATGTAATTTAACTTTAAATAATAATAATAAATTCTTTATTGCAAAAAAATATTTTTTTCACATAGGCGAGCTTAATGCATTATCTACCAGCTAACCTTTGTCGATATGGGCGGTGATATTTGGTGCAATATGAAGAAAATAATAACTAAATATACACAATACATAAAATAATAAATAATAATATATAATCATTATTTTTCCTGTTAAAAACATCACTAGGTTTTGTATTTTTAATAATGCTATTAAAAATCTCTATATTATATTCGAAAGATTATATCTCTATGTTCACCACGTATCTATTATAATTATTAATAATTACATAAAAGCAAATTAATTAAACAAATTGGGCGTTCTGTAAACATTGCGGTTAGTCAATGCCGGTGCAATGTGCAACCGTGTGAAGTAGAACAATACAACTAGATCGCTGCGAGATTCATGCAACATCACACGAACAAATATTACTTTACATTTGAATTAGGAATTGTGTATCTAGTCAATACGGATATCAGTTCGGAATTAGCCGCTGGACCATTGAGTTTTAACGCCTATGGGAGGCTATACCGCCTCATTTAGTAAACAGGAAGAATAACTCGTTATTGTGTATTGAAAAAAGGACTTATGTCACATACATAAAGTAAACTGTTAAGTTAAATAAATGTTAAAATAATTGACCGGATTATGTCAAATGTACATTCACTTTACAATATTTCTGGTAATGACTGTCGAAATTTTTGTTCGAAGGTCGCAGCAAGTGTGTCTCATGTCTATGTTTCCGCCTTATGACATTTATGTGGCTTCCGTCAAAAGCGTTTCAAGTCACTTTTATTTTCGCGGGGAATAAACAAAAGAGGAATCAAATCAATATGCTAATTCCAGAAGTTTTAATAGAGGGTTCAAAGAGTTCTAATAATATAATCGGGATATTGTATATTGGGGACACTTGTGATGGCTATTACCCTCAGTAGCACCACTACTTTCAAGCATGAACTTACGTAGCGCGTTTGGGGATAAGATTAAAAGTAGCCCTGTCAACCTGGACAGAGCACATTGGTCTCCTGGAGCCAGCATAGTAGTGGTGACAAATAAAATGTTTGTTTTAACATCAACTAAATAAATATATATAAAACAATCTATAAATCAATATCAATAATACAGTTCATTTTTAGTGACGTGTTTTTTATATTTTAATTATAATTATATTGGTAAAATTAATATTTGTATTAAAATTTTTATAACTACCTACTTTGTAAAAAGTTTCAGGAGAGTACATACTCTCATAAGTGATATATGATTCATCAGCGGCTCCCTCTCCTTTAATTTTAAGTTTTGTAGATTCAGGTAAAGCATGGGGCTGATATGTCTTGTCAGATAAAAGCCCCAAAAGAAAAAAGTGATATATGACAAGAAAATATTAATAAATAAATAAATAAATTCTTTATTGGAAAAAAATAGTAATATTTTTTACATAGGCGAGCTTAATTATCTACCAGCTAACCTTTGTAGGTGTGAGCGGTGATATTTGGTGCAATAAAAATAAAATAATAACTAAATCTACACAATACATGCATTACATAAAATAATAAATAATAATATATACTTAAATACATATATATTTATGAAGAAAGGTTATACCTAATTGAATTAAATAAATAATAGAATTAATGAACAGTTTGTATAAATACGCAATTATTGAGTGAGAATAAGGCAACGCACAAGATGAGAGGTGAAAGTGAACTTGTCGTATGTACTACTTGTGCAAGCGATCGGGTCAAAGAACACACCTTTATTTGTACCTGCAAGTTGCCTTTGTCGAGAAATGTCCTACTAAAATACAGGTCTTTGAGACATACGCCTTTTCGATTCTATAAACCAGCCATTCTCAAAGTGTTTTCCGCGGAACCCTAGGACTAAAATACTGCAAAAAATACCTACCAAAGGGAGATTATAAGTTTACATCTAAATATTCCAACTAAATATTACGTAATATTACATTTCAATATGACTATTCATAAATACATATAAATCAGTAATTTATAATTATATTAAGGCTTTTTCCTTCGCCAAAAAAGTTTTAGAACCGCTGGTATAAACTATTTTTTATTTAGTATGAAAAACAAAAAGAGCTTAAGCGTTTAAGGTTAGTTGCGAATAGGTTTTAATTTAATTAAACAAATGACTGTAAAGTATAAAGCATTTGATTGTAATGAAATTGAGCATGTTCAGCTGACGTGTATTAGAACAAAAAAAGGTTCTATGTAAATATATAGATATTAGACGTAAATGAAGATTTGTTTTATAGAAGTACTTGTTTAAAGACGAATTGCCAATTAAAAATTAATTAATACTAAAAATTAAACATCCGGAATCGGACTGCAAATATCGGTTTACGCAATATTATAACAAAGAAATGGTTGTTTAAAATCGATACTTATTAGAAACCTACTTACAAATCATGCTTTTTATTTCGTGATTTACAATTTAGGAAAAGTTTATGTAATTTTTGTAACATTTTTTAAATTTATTTTAATAATACAAGATTACAGGTCAAAAGTACGTTACAAAATGTATTTTCTGTTTTCTTATTTAATTATTTTAAAAATTTTGTATAATATTGTTATTGATTTTTTTTTTCGTGTAAAATTCTGGATCACAGCTTGATTCTCATATGTGGTCCACATTTTTGTATTCATTTCAAAATTGCCTCAATGCCTATAGTATAATAATATAGGCACACAAAGAGTGGTAGGCAGACTGATGATGGCATTAGCCCAGTTTGCCATCCTGGGGTAGTACCACCACTTTCAAGCGGAACACCCGTGAAGTGACTTTGGAAGTAGCCGGGATAACGAGAGGAGTGTAGCCTGTTGATTTGGACGGAGCACATTCGTCTCCTCAAGCCGGCATAGTGGAGTTGACTGTTACGCGCGGACATCTGTCTGTGGTAACAGTTGTCTATGCTCATGGACCGCACTCTAGCTTAACATCAGGCGGAGTGTGGCCATATGCTGGGCTATCAATAAAAAAAAAATAATTTAAAAAAAGTAGTTCCATGAGTAATGAAGTATATTTTTAGGAGACTCTAAAATCACGCGGTGTTTATTGCAGAAACGAACCAATAATAATTAAAACTTAATGCGTTCAGTTCATTAATATTCCTAAAGAACATGTTTCCTTGACTGTTAAAATTAATAAAAAGTTAATACGTACATTTAAATGTGATTTCCTCGTTATATAATTCCGATTAGTGCATGCTTAGCTCCATTTATATTGCATCATTTTCTGCATTAATCTATAGTGCATAGAGTGAATTAAGTTCTAGAATTGACATTTTATTTTTTACTATTTATTTTTTTGAAATCTAACTAATTTAAATGTCTTTATGCGACTGAAGCGGCCTCTACAAACTGTTTATTTAAGAAGATTTTAGGTTTTTGTAACTGTCTTCTTTCTTGTCTTTCTTTTCTTGCATTATCACCAGTAAAAAAAATTAAAACTTATTCTATTTCTTAATAATAAAAAGGAGGTTGCGATCGCATTATCACTGCACCAGTATCTCACGATTTACTATTGTACTTATTTTCATTAGTATAGGTAACATTTTGAAAGCTGCAACGACGAGACTTTAAGTAAAAATCGAAATAAATAATATTGTAATAAGATATTTTTATTAAAAAACTAACAAATTACATTACATAGCTTTGTTATGAAGGAATTTGTAAAATAGTATATATATTTCGTTCTATTTAATATTGTTAATAAATATTAAAGATTATATATGTATTTAACACTAGATTTACCAGAGCGGTCAAAATGACTGGTCTTGCAAGATCAAATTAAAATTCCTACTGCGTGTAACATTTTCTTTAATTCTTCTAATCTTCTTTAATTTATAACAGAAGAATTAGTTTTATAAACTTTATATTATTTCATATATATTTGTAACAAATATATCCTTTTTTGGTTTTGGTAGAAATAGGTATATTTAAGCTGGTAAATCTAGTGTTAATTAAATATACGTATTTTTTGTTATTAGCAGGTAATTATATATGGATTGCCATGTCTATGCCTTTATTTGATTATTAGTAGCGTGTACATGTATTCACGCGACACTCATCTGGTGCATTGACATTTATAACTATTACAAGGTAAAATACTGCGTAATGAAGTTTGTGTAAAAGTTTTACATTGGTACCTACAAATTTGATTAAAATTTCCAAAATTATAGACCTTACAATTGTGTTATCAGTAATGCCGCGATCAGTTTGAAATATTGTTCATTATCAGGATACGTGCGGTTCGGCTTCGCTTCAACGACTGAAGCGACTGAAACGAATTTCGTTTAATTACGAAGCCGAAGCGACCGCACGTATCCTGATGACGCCACGTGAAGTGGCGAAACGCATCGAGACAAATTACTGAGTGTTGTAGCGGGAAAATTGTAAGCAAAATAATTTTATTTTTCATTTAATATGGATATCCTTACATTACATTCATTCTATTCTACTATGCCTATACAATAGTATATTATATTACCTATATCTACGCCGCTGTAATATAAGTTCTGTAATTTTCGTGGGAGTGCACTGCACCAGCGCTCTTTAGGACGAGCCGCCTCTGATTGGCATTAAATTACTTAAGCTAATCTGTTTCGCAGAATTTCCCGGTTGAAGCTTAGCTTACATTGAATGTACATATATATAAATAAAAATGAATATATATTTAACACTAGAACTACCAACTGGTCAATTTGACCGGTTTCTAAAAGATTTTATGTAAAACTTTACTCATTATTTTTTGTAAACGATTCTATTTCTTACAATTCTACAATAATTTTATTGAGTTATATTTAATACTTTGCAAGCACAAGTCATCCGGTCATTTTGGTAGTTCTAGTGTTAATATTTACAAAATTAACAAACTGAATCATATTACGTGTGACATCTTCTCTATTATATTTAACTCAATGGTTTATGACTAATTTATATTTCCAAATGCTATATAACCTAAACCTACTTTTGAATGAATAATAAGAAACAAATAGCGTCAGAATGTCTTCATGCATTTTGATAATATCTAACAACAGAAATGTAGTCGTAATAGCTATAACGACGAGTCAACCACATCTGCAGTAGACAGTGTGGCTTAACCCTCCGTTGAGCGCGGCCGGTCTCACAGGCACAGCAATTATAGGTTAGCTATGAACCATATTTTTCTCACTTTTTAGCATTAAGTATTATTTATAACAAAAATATTATTTTTTAAAGTGAAAAGAAGTTTAAACATTGTTATTATAGTCTTTTAGTTTTTAGTCTGATTTAAAGGGGAAATATATTCCAATAAAAAAGATTGAATTGATTTTCATCTTAGATTTAATTAGAAGAAAATTAATCATTAGTTTTCTCAATTGAGCCCGTCAAGCATACCGCGCCCGATCTAAGGAGTTTTTGAGGGGCGGCCGACGAAGGGTTAATGTCAGACGTAATACGATCATCACAAGTTAGTCATCTTAATTGAAAGGGTATCCCTACTAATATTATAAATGTGAATGTGAGTTTGTTTGTTACGTTTTCACGCAACAACTACTTAACCAATCATCATGAAACTTTGCACACATATTTTTGGAGGTACTAGAAGTAACATAGGATACTTTTTATTAAAAAAATAATATTTTTTTACTATAGGTTCCAATTGACTATAGTAAAATATTGAGTATAGTTCTACTGAAATGATATCTGATACTGATTTAATGACTTAAATGCGAGCGAAACCGCGGGTAAAAGCTAGTTTTAATAAAGGGAACAGAGTTGGATGTGAAGTTGGTGATGATTAGCATTATGGATGAGCTGAGTTTTGAAAGATTATCTGTGTTTCTATATATCTTTAGAGAAACTTATGTGAAATAATACTGCGGATTAAAATGGATTTTAAAAATATAATTAATACAATGCAAATAAACACCGAAGAAAAACAAAAGAAAGAAATGACATATGAAATGTTCAAATCCTAAAATCTTTATAATTTAAGACAACCGCCACGTATCTATATGTTCTGCACATTTGATTACTTTCAAAGTAGAAAGTATGCCTTTCATTACGTTGAAATATTAATAGCAATAGTAAGTAATATAAAATAAATATTAATAATACATTGTACGTGATTTTTGCATTTAATTGTATCATTAAATTTTATTAGCTTTTTAAGTTGTATGTTTATATATATATTTTATACTAGCTGTTGCCAGCGACTTCGTTCGCGTAGTAATGAAGATATAAAGTTACTTTGAAGTTTAAATTTTAACATGAAAAAATAGTTATTCTGACATAACTGTAATAGTTAGACATATGGTATAGTAGATATTGATGTCCTCTATAAAACTGTAGTACATCACTTTGCTCTATTGTCAATAATTTCCGCAGCGTACGCAATATAATGATTTTTATTCACACTTTGGGTTACATTATTGAAGATTTCATACGGATCCCTAACGTTTTTGAAAATATTCTATAGCCTATGTTCATCAGGGATAATGTAGGATTCTAATGGTAAAAGAATTTTTCAAATCGGCCCAGTAGTTTCGGAGCCTATTCAATACATACAAACAAACAATCAAATGTTTTCTCTTTATATATTAGTATAGTATAGATTGCCGAAGCTATAGTTACTTCACTCTTGCATATCTATTACAGTTCCATGATGATCGGTTGTATGGACGAAATAACTTTTAGTGTTAAGACCACCAATTGATCTCATTAGGTTTGTTAAAGTAACTTCTTTTTTTTAATATATTTATTCAAAATGAGTCTATCTTTATTTTTAAGGTTTAGTTTTTGTTTATAATGAATATATATTCTGAATTGAATTATAATTAATATAAAAACTTATACAGGTTGTCCTAAATCTCAATGTCAAGCCAGCAAATACGTGAACACTCTGTATATTAAATATTCGACATATGCAAAAGTAAAACATATGCCACATAATATTTCTTGCAACTGGTTCTCAAACCGTTGTATATAGAGTATCTTCGTATTGCTAACTTGACATAGACTTTGACTACAACATGTTTTTTTTTACTATAGCAACAATTTACATAACCTTAAACGAGAATTAAAAAACTAAAGAAATAATTTTTTATTGAGCAAGAAAGTTAAGTTATAAAGTTAACTACATAATTAAACTTATAACTTTTAAACGTTCAAGTTCCTTCAAAGAAGTGGGTTTGTAAACAACATTCTTTAAACCAGCGGTTCTCAAACTTTTTTGGCGAAGGAAAAAAGCCTTAATATAATTATAAAAAACTGATTTATATGTATTTATGAATAATCATATTGCAATGTAATATTACGTAATATTTAGTTGGAATATTTAGATGTAACCTTATAATCTCCCTTTGGTAGGTATTTTTTGCAGTATTTTAGCCCTAAGGTTCCGCGGAACACACTTTGAGAATGACTGCTTTAAACTAACCTACACTCGAGATTTTTTAAATATCTTGAATGTAATTTTAAAACAATTTACATTATTGTATTCGGGGTACCTTCATTTTGTTTAATTAAGTAAAAAGAATGCGACATATTATATTTTATTGTTGGAAACATTATAATTGGAAATTGGCTGTTTACAAGAATATTTTAATCATTTTTTAATTGCATTTTTTATTTAAAATAAAATCTATCAAATTAACCTTTTGACATGAAATTTTGTAATTTCTTGTTGAGTTATTGCCAGAATTGTCTTCATTAGACATCTGAGGCCATTAATAAAAGAAGAAGAAATAAAATTTACGTTGTTTAATAATTATCCATGTTTATTATTATTTTTATTTATAACTTCTAATAAATGTATTGTTTATTTAAATTATTATTTTATGTAATATATGTATTGTGTTTATTTTTCGCTCACACTGACAGGGGTTAGCTGGTAGATAATATGAACTTCATTTTTTGCATGCTTCTGCTGGTTTTTTTTAAATTTTGAAATTTTAGAAGTAATAATATGTTCATTTGGTATAAAAACCCATATATCAAACATATATTTAGTACTTTTTTACATTTTTACGTTTGGTAAAGTTTAACCGTTACGAGAATTTAAAAATACATCCATTAATATAGGGGCTTTTTATTCAGCATCCAGTTAATGAATTTTGAATTGTAAAAACGTGACTAGATCTAGATAACCTAGTAATTTAGTATCCGTTTATAAAAAAGAACAATATTCAAATTAGACGAAGGGCTTGAGAAAGCAAACACTAGAAAGTGACCTATATTACCAACAGAAATCGTAAACAATGAACTGAGATAGATAAATGGGACCTTCTAAACGAACTTAAAATTCACTATTGTATACGCAAAACATGCAAATATAGCTTGTTTCTTTAGATAATTAACGATGAACGATACTCAATGTGATTTGAATATATTTAAATGTAACTTTAAAAGGACTTATACGACCAAGCTTTAATTTAAAATAGGATTATTCGCTTAAATTAAAGGATATACGTCTACATTCACTTCCCATCTCAATACCTATAATCGCGATATAACGACTAATGAAATTCTTGTCCCAAATATATCACCAAACCTAACGATCACTGCCTGCTGAAAGTCCTGATGTGATCAGTTTTAACATGAAACCTTCTAGAGGCTTCCTAGAAAATTATATCCGTGTATATTACATAAATCTTTGTTAAAAAGACACGCTATGCTATTGCCTAAAATAGTTATCTAATTGAAACCTAGTTTAATATGTTACATACTCGGTAAGGCGCGTAACGCAAGATGAAATTATCTTAAAAATACAATTAAACACAATACATAATCGCGCCAGTCTGAAACTGTTTCATTACTTAGTGTTTCGTTATAAATATATGACATAGTCTCATACGGGACCATGTCGTGCCATAGGTATAGGTCCGGCTTCTAGTACGCACCATTTGCAGTGGAAAGTAGCTGACCGGATGGACAAGTAACCCCGATATTGTAATAGTCTATGTACCTTATTATCGTGTTAGACCACCTTATGCGCACGCGCAGGTCATTGCAACCGTACTTAGACGTGAAACTTATAAGAAAAGAAATGGTAGGAACAAAGTTTTGATAAGTTGAGCTAATAATGATACTTCTTTTTAAGTCGATTGTTTTATTGATATTGATAAATATGTACTTACACATACAATGTCCTGAGTTATAGATAAGGACAGGATAAGCAGGTCATCAATCAGAAATCGAACCTGGGACCATTAACACGTCAGCAACTATTATACTATTTATATTGTACAATATTACAAAACAACTTTCGTGCCAAATACGTAATAGTTACTTAGCATAGTGAACGATATAAATTGCAATTTATTGACGGTTTCATATCTTTGTACAAAGGCCGGTTTATTATTGACAAATTGATCTACGAGCGTAATTATTTAAAACCCTGTTATAATATTTAATAGGAATGCGTAACTGACAGCTGTTTATGCTTTCTTTAGTTGCGTTAGGCCTCTCGAGAATTTATTATATTATTTAATTATCATCAATTGCGTCATTGATCAGCTAATCTTCTAGGAGTCGTTTTTAACATTAAAAATACATGAGCGGTCATTTGACCAAAATCAACTTTGAATATTATAATAATAGAACACTTTAACATGTTGAAGCTTCTGACTTTACAAAATATGTAAAAACTCATTTAAGACTGTGCAGTCATTTGACCGGTATAGTAATTATTTGTTACAATATTGTCAGTTACTCTATAAGCAAAATATTCTTTTAACATAACTTCTCTCTATACGTAAATACGTTAATAAGTTAATGATATATTCTCAGTGTAGGTACAATTAACATTTTAACAATATATTTTCTTGTTTTTTAAATATTCAATACAACAATGTAGAATCTATACAAACAAACTATGTAAAATAACAACTTTAAATCGCCTTCCTGTAAAATTACGATTTTGTGTTCCTACCACGTTAATATGATTGAAATATTTTCAAATCTGAATTTCTATACCTACGGGGTGTTCTAATCTGAGAACATGACATTGTTTTTTTTTTAACAAAAGAGCCCTTATAGAGGCCGTACCTAAATTGTAGGTGTATCGCGTGTTGCGTAGTTAATTTGGATGTGTTCTAAAAAATATTCAAATGAAGGAGGCCTTGATGGTAAAACATTAAATGCCGTTAAGCTAGCCGCTGTAGATGTAACGTATCACACCGGTATATGCCGCTATAACTAACGCAACTTTCAGAGTTTAAAAACACAATAAATAGATAAACGATTCTTCCAAATTCAAACCAATCATTCATTTCGATTGTTACATATATCCGTAAAATCGTTTGGAAGTAGTGGCGTAGCGGGGGGGCAGATTTCTGGAAAATATATTTTAAATTTAGTGCGAGTGTTGAGCCTGATGGCTTTATTATCTATTTATTAATGTACAAGTATATTTTACATATAATATTATATGGTTTTCGAATGGGGGGGCCTAAAAAGGTGCCCCGGGCGCGAATTAAGCTCGCTACTCCACCGTTTGCGTTTGGTCTTTGTTTTATCTTTATTTAATGACAACTAGAACAAACAATTCATATTAGAGTCTGATGAAGTGTTTGGACTATAATGGTTTATTTATATCCTGGAACAAAATTAAGCAATGTGGTCACAATATCAAGCTGAACGTATGCAGGCAGATATCGTCATATTTTTTTATGTAAGACATATGTTGTTTTCCCACGATTTTGAAATTAAAGTATTACATATTTGGCATGCACAAGCTTCTCGGTGAAATCTCCAAGGCGCAGGTGAAAAAGAAATTATCTGCTCTCTCACTTCCGCATGTGTAGGTCAGTGACCGGTGAAAGAGAGGCATTGTAGTCAATGGAAAGCGAATGTTGATAAAAAACATATTATTATTTACGTTTGCGGTAGTTTTAGTTCACTCGATTAATCTTGAAAACTTTTACTATATTAATTCATTGAGGGGTTTTTATAATGTTTTCTGAGGCATCGATTTACGAGAGAATTGAGGAACTCGAAAAAATAGTCATCTGTAATATGAATAACTTTTTGTGTGTGTACAATTTTTTTTTGCATGTCAATGTCTGTCTGGATTTTTGCCTAAAACTTAGAAGGTTGTGTAAAAGTTTTTTATATATTTTATTTTGCAATAATATTGTCCCTGACGCACAACTGGTGTACGAGCGAGATGGGTATATGAGGAATCAAACAATCTGATTGTAGAAATAGAGAAAGAAATATTTTTTAAAAAATGAGCCCAAAAAGCCGCAAAATAACTGAATATTAAACAAACATCGACCTTCATCGAATAACACAAAAAAATAATACAAATTTATATTAATATATTTTTAAAAAATCTAGTTTCTTAACAAAATGTCATGACCCTGTCTATAAATTAACTTAACGAAGAAGGCGATTATTTAGAAAAGTTTATTTTTGTTGTCAAGTTCTGTGTTTTATAGTGTGAATTTAAATTTGTAGTGTTATCACTCGAATCTGGTTTTGTGACTTTCGATTTGAATCAAGGTTAGAATTTCTATGACACACGTACATTTTAAACTATGTAGTTGAAAATATTTGCTAAATTTAAATATTTTTGATTGAAAAATATTACTTTAAGACATGCGATACGCGATTAGTGTTAAATGTTCTAAAAATCGTTCCCTTTAACTATAACAACCAAGTTTCTGGGTTCGATTCCCACTCGAAATAATAATTTATTGTCATTGTTTACTACATTCCTACTAATATTATAAATGTGAATGTGAGTTTGTTTGTTACGTTTTCACGCAACAACTACTTAACCGATCATCATGAAACTTTGTACACATATTTTTTGAGGTACTAGAATTAACAGAGGATACTTTTTATTTTTTACTATAGTTTCCAATTGACTATAGTTAGTATGAGAGGCGGCTCGTCCTAAAGAGCGCTGGTGCAGTGCACTCCCACGAAAATTACAGAACTTATATTACAGCGGCGTAGGTATAGGTAATATAATATACTATTGTATAGGCATAGTAGAATAGAATGAATGTAGTGTAAGGATAGTATGCATTATGAAGAAATATAGATTACTTCTGTAATTTTCGTGGGAGTGCACTGCACCAGCGCTCTTTAGGACGAGCCGCCTCTGGTTAGTATGATCTTAATAAATTTAAAAAAAGGAAGCAACTGGGCTTGCGACATAAGTCAAACGTATGGTGTTATCAAAGCATTTTATGATTGCATATGTATTTATGTATCTCTATAAATTACGACTGCTCTAAAGAAAATAGAGTTCTAACAATCTAGCTATGCAATAAAATTAGACAGATCTCGCAGTTCTTTGATAACAGGGCATACTAGACAGTGGCGTAGCGAAGGGGTGGGGGTGGGGGGTATCAAGGAGGGGGGGGGGATCATGCAAAACAAAAAATTGCTTGATAATTTTTATTTTTATTATAATTGATTTCCGGAAAGTATATTTTAAATTTAGTGCCAGTGTTGAGCCTATGACTTTATTTATTTATATGGTTTTCGAATTTTATGGAGGGATGCGCTATAAAGGTATTGTACCCCGAGCGCGAGTTAAGCTTGCTACGCCACTGATACTAGAACTGAAACTCATTTAAATAAATGAAAAGGACTAGAATCGAAGAAGACACCTTTTCTCTCGACATCCGTCGCAATGTGACACTTTCTAGTGTTTTTAGTAATGCTATTGCAAACCAGTTGCTCATGCTCAAACAGGTAACCGGACATCGGCTGTTAATGTTTAGGATCGAATTGGAACTTTCTAACTAACATTTTTATTCATATTATGTACTATGTTGAAGTACCCACGATTTTGCATACGAGGTTTCAAGGAGAATTTTTAAACAAATAATCAATGTTTTTGCACATAAAGCTCTATTAGATAGTTCTAAAAAAATATTAGGTTTTTTTTATATATTAGCCTAGCACAGGGGTGGCCAACTTGATTAGACATAAGATCTACTGTTTAGTAACGAAACCCTGTGCGATCTACCACTTATATACTTCTTGAAATCTTAAATGAAACAGCATAGTGTTTAGTACACAATCATAAAATATTTTTTATTGAACAGTCTTAGGACTTCCTTTTCGTATCACATATGAGATTGTTTCCTTAAATTTTTATTATTTTTTTAATTTTAAATATTAGTCTGGTCTATTTATTTATATTTTTTGCCTTGCCACGATCGACTGGACTTAATGGTCGCGATCGACCGGTTGGCCACCCCTGGCCTAGCATATGACTACCACTCTTGCTTAGTACAAACAAACAGTAATAAACAGTAGTCTTTTAAATAAATAAATTAAACTATATACTTACTATACAATAAATACTGCAGGAATAGCAATTAAAAATGACTTAGCGAAATATTTAAAGTATTCAATTAACATTGTTTTTAAGAACAAGTATTTTATATTATATTAATGATCATAATTATTACCACAAATATTTTAAAACTTGTTCAGTGACGTCATCTATTCGAATATTATTGCAGTAATTTATTTCAGGCATAGATGGCGCTACTGTTGTTTAAGAATTTCTGGAACTCTACTATTGTGAGTAAAATACATATACTTTGTATAGACCAGCCACTCTCAAAGTATGTTCCGCGGAACCCTAGGGCTAAAATACTGCAAAAAATACCTACCAAAGAGAGATTATAAGGTTACATCTAAATATTATGTAATATTACATTGCAATATGATTATTCATAAATACATATAAATCAGTTTTTTATAATTATATTAAGGCTTTTTCCTCACCCAAAAAAATTTGAGAACCGCTGGTATAGACAATTAATAAACGTATGCAAGCAAGTATTGGTTTAATTAACGACGTAAACACTCGTAATTAATATAATAAATGAAATAAAATTAATGTTGTAGCAATATTACAATTCTATAGTTATCAACAGTAGAACGGTATCTCAGAACGACTCCCTCCATATTTAGTAAGGCATGCTAGAAAATCTAGGCTTTATGTGCAATGAAATAGGTAGACTACATTTTAAGTAATAAAATCGTTACACGTCCATACAGTATAGTTATAGTTGGATAATTATTTAATATATAACAAAACATTAAAAAAAAAATATTTAAATTTAACCCTTTTAGTGCCATACATATTTTACCAATATATGCCAAAAATGCCAGTAAAAAGGAGCATTTTTATAGACAACATATATGAACAAGAGAAATATTCATCATTTCCGTTACAATATTCATAATCTTATCAACATTCTCTTCAGAAGATTTTATACTATGATAATAAAAGCACAGAAATTGAATACTACATATTTATTGAAAAGAAAATTACAGAAAGTATATGGGTGCGCCAAAAGTGAACTATCAAAAGGAGCGCTATCGCAACACTGGCATTTTTTACAACTAGCGAGAGCAGCGCGACACTACTCCTTGGCACTAAAAGGGTTAATACTTGACATTCGAAATTAAAACAAATGCTAAACGTGTAAACATACATATTAGAGAAACGCTTCTCTTTTGTTTTGGTCATAGAGTAAATAGTGCGGTAAAACAGATGGGACAGATATCTTAAATTATCTATTGTTGATAAAAAAGTAATTGAATTGGATGTAATTGCGTTGTTCCCGATGTCATCTCTAGTAGGTTCACTGCTTACTGAGAAAGGATTATGCTTTTCTTATATACATATGTGAATCCTGTTCATGAAAAATACTTAACGTACTTCTACATACCTACAGTAATTACATGTAATTTTCCTGACAAATCGTATGCTTTTGTAACGAAATGTCTCTGTAGATACTTGACCCTAATTATTTTAGGTCAATGGATTTTAAATTTTATTTACGCGCTTATTGTAAACTTGTTTTTATTTTATATGCTTAATTTAAATAAACTTGAATAAGATCCAATTTTGATTAAAGATTTTGTACTAGATAAGTAATAGACTAATGCTCGAAAACAACAAAGTATATCTTATTTTATCTCTTTTACTCACTACTTAAATGAAAGAGACAAAAGATAAAGTGATTTCAAATTCAGAATTCAGTCGTTAGCGAATCACAAGCGAATCGTAAGCTAAAGATTTTTAAACTAGAATTAACTCTAACTCATTGACCCAATTCTGGAAACGATAAAATCTACCAAATACTTGGTTACCTATCTACTTTTACAAACAAATTTAAGTTTTAAGACCAAAAAATAAGGTTGATGTTAGTGTTATTAGGTTTTAATAGTGAGGTATGATGAACCGGTTGAAACATCGTATAAATTCTTTGTCAGTTGCCGGCGTAGTGACGTGCAAAGCTATTATCGATAGATCGTTTATTTTCTTTAAGGTTTCACTTTCACCAATAATTTCGATGACAACTATCTGGTTTACAATAAGGAAAGTTTTTGTCGGACAGGTTTCAAGTTCGCGCAGGTCATCGTTGATTTTCTTCTGTTTATTTCTTTTTGTAGAAAATTCTTTATAAATGCAAAAGTGACTGTTGGAAAAGTAATAAGTAATAAAGTATAATTAGTTGTTTCAGGCGTTACTTTGCGGAAATCCATATTAAAGGAAATTATTTAAAATTATTTTGCTTATAATTCCCGCTACAACATTCAGTAATTTGTCTCGACGCGTTTCGCCACTTCACGTGGCAACATCAGGATACGTGAAGTGGCGAAACGCGTCGAGACAAATTACTGAATGTTGTAGCGGGAATTATAAGCAAAATAATTTTAAATAATTTTCTTTAAGTAATAAAGTTATTTTATTATTATAAGGACTTATAATAAGTCTATGAACATATAAAAAATTGTCAAGGCAATAATAACAGTTATGATGTGATTATTAGCAAAATTATAATTAAATTGATTAAAAGACTACCCGAGTTACTATTACGTTTAATTAAATAACTTAATCAGACATTTTGAAAGGTTTGCAGCCTCAATATAACCTTGATACCTGTCAAATGTATTGGTGGTGTATATACAGTAATACCCCGCTTTACGCGACCCCGTTATGCGCGGTTTCACTATAACGCGAAATTCAAATGTGTTATTAAATTACGCGAAAGAGTGCGTATAAACATAATGTAGTCATCAACTTCTCTATGGTCGCGGGAATTTCAATTAACGTGATTTTTTCCGGAACGTATCCCTCGCGTAAAGCGGGGCATTACTGTATTTTATTTTTACGACGAGTCATAGTAAATATATTTTTATTAAAAGCCTGAAGTCCTAATACGATGTAAGTGAACATCAAGTCGTCATTGATCAATTTAAAATATGTAATTAACAAATAAAATGACAGTTGATTCTCAGCGTAATTGTAACTGAGTTTTAATTACGTATCATTAAACATTTTACTTTATAAATATTTTAAATGTTATTTTTATATGTCTAGGTAAAATATATACTCTACATAAATAACACTAAAATTATCCCAATTAAATTATTATTCATCACTGCCATATGGAATATATCGATATTTTATTTATTAAATCGATATTTAAACATCACTAATAATAGTACAATAGAATATAAACTGCTAGTGTTGTGAGTCGGCGCATCCGAACTTGAAACAGCAGCATAACTTTCGGAATAAATTAGGACAGAATCAATTTTCAATTGTTAGAACTCTTGATCTAATAATATAATCTTTAGTTTGCTCGCTATGAACTATTAAACCTGTGGCGATTGTCAATACAAATTATGAAGATATTTTTGACACTTCTGTCATCCTTCTTGTCTGTCTCCTATCGTTTTTCTATTTTGCATTGTGATAAATATATTTTAATCCGTAAAAATCCCCACTATTATTTCACATAAGTTTCTCTAAAAACCGTATATAAAATTAATGTATTTACATTATATTATGTATTTTGATTTCACATAATACATAAAAACTTAATCAAATTAAATGCCACAGCAAAAATGCAAAGATCGTTTAAGTTAATTATTATCAAATCACTGAAACTGACTCCAAAGTAACTAAAGAAATTGTAATAACGGAGTCCTAATTATAAGTGAACAATGGTCACCCTAAACAAAGTTCATGATACAGGATGGATGTGTTACGTGCGCGTTCCCATGACCTAATGTTACAGAAAAATGTGTTCGAAAAAACAACACCATTTATACATCTTAAGTATACGGTAAATAATAATGATACATCATTTCTGTTTGTTTAATTGTCATGTTATTACGATCATCACGTCATAGGTTTTTGTTTTATATGTCTATGATGATCTTCAGCGGAATGGGATCTTAAATCGACGAGTCCTTAGTCGAGGATAGGAGCAGTCGCCTCTACAAGCCGAAAACATTTAAGAATATTTTAGGTTTTTAACATTTATTCTGTCACTTGTTTCTTCTTTTCCTTTTATTGCCACAATGCTTTGTAATAATTATAATTAACAATCTATTTTAATCCGCATTATTATAACATATCAGTTTCTTTAAATATTCACTACTTTATTACAAATAATGCCAATAGTTACTACACTTTTTTATTTATTTATTTTTTGCCTTGACCCAAAACTAGGACACCTGTGCTATGTGTATCAGGACAAGAATAAGGACAACACAAACATAGAACACCAAACCCGAAATTTTATTGTATTTAAATATTACTCTTTAATACTACTTTTTCGACGAGGAATCGAACCCGAAGATTCTACATATATCTAATGTTTAAAACACATAACTTATGTCTATAAATATTTCCTTTTTTAAATTATCATTTGAAATAGGGCTTAGTATCTATTGGAGCTTAAACTTGATAGCGGATAGCGAAAACAATTGACGAACACAATTATCTAAATTCAAATTATCTTTTCGATTTTTCATTGTTTATTTAGATTTCTCAGAAATATTATTTCTATACAAACTACGGACTTAATTTGTAATTTTATATTTTGGTTTAAATATATTAATAATAGGTAATAAATAAAAAAAGAGCTGCTATAACTCCGCATGGTCCTTTTTATTGTGCTTTTTAATACACTCATCTTCGTTTTAAAATATTACCAAATCTCTACAATAAACGCTGACTACAATGTAACAAATAGTCATAAAAACATAATGATAGGCCTCGGACAATACCCTTTGTCTTAAAGTCATAAGTTTCTTCTCCAATTTAATTATTATTAACTTTTTTATTATCTAATTGCTCACGATTGTTTTTAATTTCCTAGTCTTTTGTTTTCATGACCTTTTGGTTTTTGAGTCATCTATAAATTTAGTCATACGAGTATTGCTTAGTTTGAAAAATAGTTATGGATGACTTTAGTTTAACATTAGGCGAAATAAGGTCAAAGTGCAATTTTTTGATATGTTTTTCTTTTCTTTACTTTAAAGAAAATCCTTTTTAACGAACTAATTTATACATTGTGTTATAGTATTTTACAATCCAAGTCAGTTACGACGTTCTAACGCTAGTACATTTTTTGAAATATAAATTGATTTATATGATTTAGGTATGCGTTGAGATTACAACATTAAGTTGGTAGAATTTAAGACCACAATGCTAGTCTACTATAAAAACGCTTCTTTTAAATCAAAACAAATTTCTTTATGAATAATAAACACTCACACAAGTTATATTATTCAGAGAGATATCAGAACGAATAAATAAAGCGGACCATTCCTTTGAATCTGCAGATTTATATCATTAGAAAATATTACCTGCGTATTTCTTGAATACGTTTCGAACGTGTTTTGTTTTTGTTAAAAGATCTAGTTTAATTCTATTTGCAATGGACTATGCAATTGGCTTATCACGAATTTAGTCTGGCTTTCGAATCGAGCTGTCACAAGTAAAACGGATCCGTTAGCAATCGGGATCATGAATTTTTACTAACGACTAACGAGCACCAGCAATCTATCAAATGAACGAAAGATCGAGACGTTCGAAAATTAACAAAAAGTATCTAAAATATTGTAGTTCCAAATCCGCACGCGGTGGCGCTGCTCAAATTTCCATACAAACCGCTTGAAGCGAACTCGGTTCGGAAGCCAGACTAAAATTCGTGATAAGCCCACAGATCTCTAGTTTCAAGCAACCAAGGATTCGAAGCTGGAATTTATGGATTAACGCCTACGTTTAAAAATTTAATTACATTTCCTTGTTAGTTATTCATATATTATTAATAGGGTATGATTTATAAAATGGTAATTTTACAAGAAAGCGATTTGAAATTGTTATTGTTCATAGTTTGTTTGTGTAGATTCTACATTGTTGTATTGAGTATCTCAGAAACCATTGAGAAAATAATAATTATATTTTGAAGCTATTTCTTTCATTTTTAATGCCACATCTTGTTTCTATTACAATAAAAATATGCTTTTAAATATTTGCAATACCAAGTTAGGGTCACTGCCACTTAAGCTGCTAAGTGGGTGTACCACAAGGATATGGGCAGGTCCAGTTTGTTATGAAACACCATTCAACCAAGTACGCCTACAAACAACTGTTATTTGTACCAAAAGACATGCAGATTGGGATCTTCTTTTGGTATTGACATAATTGACGGTATATGGATAGTTGTTCTAAAGGTCACTTTTATTACAATTAAGAAATTATACACTACATATTTATTCTTATTTTCATTTAAAAATCCTGAATAAGTACTTTATTTACAGTTACTGTCAATCTTCTGAAGCAATGAGATAATTTGGAGATTGGTCCAGACGAGTACTGTAGCATCAATTAAATGCCTACTTTGTATACGTAATAAATTTCCGAAACATTAATCAAAATTTTACGGCTAAAACCTTGTATTTCGGCGATGAATTGAGAAATAATAAATATTTGGTTAATAGTAAATCGATTATATCGACCTTGGATTGTCAGACTTGAACTAACCTGTCTAAAGACTAGATCTCTAATGTAAAACCAGTACCTAACTAGGTAGCCTAATTAACTCAGTTACTATTTATATAACCATGTTGGTTTGGTTCTACTCGAATTTATATAAATTGTAAGTTTATATAGCATTTCATTGGTGAAAAAACAACTGAGTTTATTTTAAAATATAAGATTTATTCAACATACCAACTAATGTTAGAACTTAATAAAAAAAAAACAAGAATGCTTAAAAGTTCGTTCAACTTCACACACGAAAATGCTTAATAATGACGAAAAGTTTTACGAGTCATCCATCTTTTACGGTTTAAAACCAATTAAATGTATATCTACCAAATAGTCCGAACAAAGCCTAAACATTTGGTTTGGATAGGTGAGCCCGTTCTTGAGTTATAAAATTACAACGAAAAGTGCCATTGATTTTTATATGTATAGTCAATAATCGGCTATACACGGAACTAATCCTAAGACTGTGTTTCTGTAGATAGTGTTCTTCTGTACATTAATACCAAAATAACATACTATATATTTAAATTAAATTAATGAAATTAAGCAAGATAGTAAGTCACGGTAAAATCTTTTAATGAAATTCAAATGATAGAATAGAATAATTGATATACAGTGGACCTCCGGTAATCCGACAAACATTATGCAAGCCAGTGTCGGATTATCGAATTTGTCGGATTATAGAGCACTGCCTAAGACCCCCTATAGTCCGGAATTTTTTACAAAAGAGTACCTTGTAATCCGACAAATTACATATGTATCCAATAATAAGATTCTATATGTTATATTGTAATATGTATTCAAAGTCATGTCGGATTACAGGGAGCGCCGGATTAGACAGGGACCGGATTATCGGGGGTCCACTGTAGTTTTATTAATTTTTAGGTCGTCTAATTGGACATATCTTCGGTAAATTGTAGCTAAAGTATACAAACCTAAGCGATGTCTCCGTGGAAAGTAGGTCTAAGTTATCTTTAAGTATTAAAATTATGCAACTAGGTTACGACGGTACACTCAAATTATTTAAAGTAATAAACATTATAAAATATAACATCATTCATTGTAAGGGTTATTAGGATTTATCAGAGCGTATAGAGCTTCGTATTAAGTTTAAATTCGACATTGAGACTGTAGTTTCAATTAGGTTTATTTTTTATGTCTACGTTTTACTATTAGTATAATAGTGGAATCCGTCTACGAATGGCCGTAACCCTGTGTCAAGATTAATAGTTAAGTAGGCATTGACATAGGATCATGAGCGTAGCCAGCCATGGGCTCAGGGTGGGGCAGCAGTCTAAAATAATATGTAACTAGCAAATACTCGCGGTCTTACCCCGGTTAATTTTTTCATACAAAAAGGTTACAACCGCACCCTATATCTGTATGTATAATTCGAATTATCCAAAACAGATAATTAAGTTTTTTAGGTTTGATTAGGTTAGGCAGGCCAGAGCCAGGGTGGGGCAATTGCAATTTGGTCATATGGCAGGCTTCTATTAAAAACAATATTCTTACAAAACGACATGCCTAAGGGTTTATCCGAGAAAGTGACCTGCCTTACAGTTTTAAGTTACGTAGTTACAACTACGTTACGGTCGCCTTTGTCTTTTTTAAATGCATGGTTTTCACGCTCAGTTGTGCGCGTGAGTGGTCTCCCATATTGTTAATCATTCATTTGTTATATTTCTTTTATATTCGTTGAAATGTAGGATGACAATGTATTTATATATATTTTTAATTTTGTTATTATTTATAAAATTTATATCCGAGTTATTGTTTTATTGATGTGAAACATCTATTGGCGCGTGTATAAACCGGATCGTTGGCGTGGCGACGCTTACCGTGAAGACGAGTCGCCACGCTATACTAAAGTATATATACAGTCTATATACTGTTTCCTAGATAGTTGTAATGATTTTATGGTGTGGTAGGTGGAGCTACTAGCTACCTGTTAAACCACTTTTACCCTAAAATTTGACCGATTTTTTTTATTTAATTTTTTAAAATTCTATCAAATATTGCCAAAAATTCACTTATGATTATTAATTATTCGTGTTTCAAGTGCAGTATAAGACTGAAACAAGGATTTCCAACAAGCGTGATGTTTGATCTACTATAAAAAAAATAATTGTTAAACCTGAAGTTAAAAAAAAGTAAAATATGGCCTATCGAACTCAACGTAACTTAGAAAAATTAAGTTGATATTAAACTTTAAAGCGCAATATTTTATTAAATTAAAGGAATCTACATTTTCAAATTATTTTAAAAACTTGCTTAACTTTCGCTCTTTTTAATGTTAATAATCATACATAAGTAGGATTTAAAAAAATAATAATATTACCGCGATATTATCAAAAAACGGAACGATTTATGTCGGCCAATAGTCCAATCAATGAACAAACAAAATACAGTCGTATAGGAAAAAATAAAGAACATGAGTGTCTGTGTAGAGCAACTCGTGCCGGAATGGGGAACCTAACCTAAAAATTTCCGAAAGTTCGAAAAAACGGTATTTTTTTAATTTAAAAAAAAAAAACAATGTCTCCGATCAGAAAAAGTTAAATGAGAAAGTTGTATGTATTAAAAAAACGCATCGATTCGTTTTTATTGAGTTTAATTCGGTGCATAACTTTTCGAGTTATTTAAAAAAAATCATCGAAAATTACCATTTTTGTTTTTGTAATAACTTTTTAAATTTTTATTTTTTTTTAAATTCACCAAAAAGGTAGATATTTACTAGCTAAATAAACTTTTTTCCTATACGACTGTACTTTTTTTTGTCCGGGTTAGAATTTTTTCCACTTTTTTTGTTCACTGATTGGACTATTGGCCGACATAAATCGTTCCGTTTTTTGATAATATCGCGGTAATATTATTATTTTTTAAATCCTACTTATGTATGATTATTAACATTAAAAACAGCGTAAGTTAAGCAAGTTTTTAAAATAATTTGAAAATGTAGATTCCATTAATTTAATAAAATATTGCGCTTTAAATTTTAATATCAACTTAATTTTTCTAAGTTACGTTGAGTTCGATAGGCCATATCTTACTTTTTTTCTAACTTCAGGTTTAACAATTATTTTTTTTATAGTAGATCAAACATCACGCTTGTTGGAAATCCTTGTTTCAATCGTATACTGCACTTAAAACACTAATAATTAATAATCATAAGTGAATTTTTGGCAATATTTGATAGAATTTAAAAAAATTAAATAAAAAAAAATCGGTCAAGTTTAGACTAGGGTAAAAGTGGTTTAACACTAAAATCATACGAAGCCTACGTACAAACCGATTTACATAACCTATTCCCGTTGAACCACTTCTCGAATAAATCACATCACGGATCGTGTGAATTTCATTTACCTAACAAAAATCCAATAACAATTTCTGTACGTAACGAAAACAATGAAAAAAATCATACATTTAAATGGGAATACTAACGGCGTAACTTCTCTAAGAAGCCGTAGGGGACGACAAAGCCCAACTTCCCTAATAAGCACTTGTCGAGATATTTCGAGACATAATTTACATTATAGCTGAAAGATAAAAATTAATTGTCAGTTTATTACTAAATGTTGAAGATAAAGAGCTAGTGCTTGAGTACTACGCGTTTATCACAGTATCCAAAACAAACAAGGCGATGAACTGGAACGATAAATTATACCTATATTTCTATACTATTTATATAAAACAAAACGACGCTGCGGAGAATTTTCT
>JAPWLS010000902.1:0-27191 GCA_028551675.1 Tineola bisselliella | reverse complement strand
AAAACACAGTACTGGAACGGAACGTAGTGTCAAACTTTTTCCTGACCTACCTCCTTTCCGGTATGCAGTTACACATTACGTTTTGAGTCCGCACGTCGCTCGCAACGAGACGACGCTAATTATTATCCGCGCCGCATTTTTATCATTTACTTTGTTATATACCACCGCACCGCAATATATTGTGTTAGTTCCGCGCCGCAAATATCAGAGTGAAACCAAGTGCTTCTGCTGGACCAGGGTGCTTCCAGATCGAGCTCGTCAAGTAAGTTGCATGCCATTTTTTTCCTTGAGATAGCTCCTTTTATTTTTTCTTCCGCACTATCTCAATTGCGCCATCAACTACTTCCGAGTTGGGCACTGCTGGCCTGACCGGTGCTTGTGTTTTGCATAGATAACTCGCTGCGGGTCTGCTCTCAGACCCGCTGGTCCTTCAGCCATCCCGCTTAACGAAACGGCATAAGCAAGGTCAAAAAACCCCATGAACCAGCGATCCACCAGCGCCACGACGACGCCCCATCATCACATTCCCATTTCCGGCTAGACGAGGTATTCGCTCGCGGGTCTGCTCTTAGACCCGCCGGGGGCTCGTCGTTTGCGTTCGCAATATACATATATTATATGTATATTTTAGTTCTTTAATCAATAAAAATACTAATTTAAATTGTATTTTTTATTAATTAAATTATACAAAATGTATTTAAGACGATCTATGAATGTAATTAGGGGCCATTCAAGTATTACGTAAGCAGATTTTTTACAATTATTAACGCCCTCCCCCTCAATGCTTACGTAATCATTGGTACCTATATGCATTTTTCTTTTAATGTATTCTTTTTTTTATTGATATAATTGCTGACGTAATCACGATATCGACCCCCCCACCCACCATGTCATCAAAAATAAGCAAAGCAAAGTCTCCCCCGCCCCCCTCAAGCGCTTACGTAATACTTGAATGACCCCTTAGTCACTGACCAATAGATGTAAATCCTTTTTTAGCAGATGAATTGTTGAATAAAATAGCGGTCGGGAGCGGGGTGCGGGGAGGAGTGAGGATGGTTTTATGCAATAACTAAATATTATAAAGGAAATAATAACAAACGATCCAAAAATCAATGACGCATCAATTTGATCTAGTGTTTTTCCATACAATAACGACGCGATATAATTGTAGGTATAATATTCACATTGAATCAAACGTGGAATTATTGCTCCAGTTATCCATAGAGATGACTTTTCAAATTGCCTTTCCTTTATGACACTTAATAGAACATTTACTAAATAAATAATATCTTTCAAATTTATCTAAAATTCGCTCTTAAAAGTTAACGTTTTCATATACCTAATACACTTGTAAATTTAAGTAACAGTCTATAGATAGTGTCCTTAATAAATAAGATTGCGCATGCGCAGGTCACGAATTTGTCATTTGTTACCTTAGTACGATGCTGTCGCCAGAATTAACAGTAAGTGACTTATTAAGACCGTGCTCTTCTGTGTAAGATATATTGGCAGAAGTGTTTATGGAGGAACTGACACGTAATATTTTCTCTACCAACTTCTGATCTGGTGCGTCAATAACTTTCTTGTCTACCAGTTCAATCAAATATTTTATTGTTAGTGTCTATTGCATGTCTCGCGAATTTCCATGATAAAAGTTCAAGTGGATTATAAATCATTTTGCTTTTTTATATTAACTCAACATATGACCACACTCCGCCTGATGTTAAGCTAGAGTGCAGTCCATGAGCATAGACAACTGTTACCACAGACAGCTGGCTTGAGGAGATGAATGTGCTCTGTAAATAATTATGCTTGATAATAATAATAATAATAACTCTTTATTGCACAAATTAAAAGAACAGAAGCAAAAAATAAAAACAAAAGGCGACCTCATCACTGAGCAGTGATCTCTACCAGGCAACCAACCTTAGGGCAGTAAATCGCGAATTAAATGATAGGGAGCAAAAAAACAAATAAAATAATATATACAAATGAATAATAAAGATATAAATAAATCTAAATATATATTACAAGAAATATACATAAAATATACATATACATAAATACACGCATTCATATACATATACTACTAAAATAATAATAAATATATCTGTACTAATATAGTAATGTACAACAGTTTTATAGAGGACATCAATATCTACACAAAAGTCTGCGATACCATATGTCTAACTATTACAGTTATGTCACAATAACTACTTCTTCATGTTAAAATTTAAACTTCATAGTACTTTATATCTTCATTACTACGCGAACGAAGTCGCTGGCAACAGCTAGTAATTAAATAAATACGCGCTCTAATTGAGATTTTTTAATTTAAAATTAATAATTATTATATTTACCTAAAACTGCTTATCCATTTATAATTCTAAAGCTGAGATAAGAAATCTTCCCCAAACGCAATTAAAATCGATCTCAATATAATTATATCGAGAAATAAACCCGGTGCGAGTCTCAAGAGTGTCCCTCGACACAGGAAATGGAGTTTCAAGTGTATAACGCTCGCACTAATTGACAGTAATCAATTCCAATTCCCAACGCCCTTTCAATATTCCTTCATCTAGGATTTTTCGTTTAGAAAGCTTTTTATATCGGGGCGGCTCTTGGCTGAATTTATCGCTCAATTAGTTTTGTTTAATAGCTGCCCTGGCGCTGGTTCTGCTACTCACCAACAGGGTTCACGACTCTTATAAATTATTGCTTGTGTATTTTAGTTATTTTTATATTCTGTTCCATGTGGTATTAGCTATGGTTAACCCCTTGAAGTGGTTCTGTCGAAATTTGAGACTGTTATGAAAGAATATTACTTATCAACTTGTATAACAAATATGAACAAAACTGAACATATGAAATTACTTCCAAATTTCCTTTAGAGCTAAAATGCTAGAAGTAACAAACAGCTTCTTCTGATCTCGGAATCTTTTGTTATTTCATTCGTCCACAATAAACCGTAATAGACAATGTTGGACAACCCTAAACAAGAAGAAGCAGAGAAATGGGATTAAATTAATTGTCACATCAGTCAGCCGGGAGACGGCCTGTTTTTTATTATACCCGACACAACGCGGTAAATCACGTGACGTCAGTGTACATGAAATAATGTATTGAATGGAAATACTTGGATGTGACATTTGTCAATGTTCTATCCACACTTTCTTGTTTTGTCGCCCACGCCGGTGATTAACTTTACAGATTAACATTAGTAAATTGTTTTTTTTTATTGATAGCCCAGCATATGTCCACACTCCGCCTAATGTTAAGCTAGAGTGCGGTCCATGAGCATAGACAACTGTGTTTTCGTAGCCTTTTTAAAATGTGGGAGGTTGCCGTGCCCCACCCTATACTTATTAGTAAACAGTAAAGTTTAACTTGAACCATTCTCGCGTCTACCACGATTTTAAACTAATCAAAAATAAACGCTATATTTTTAGTAATAAATACCTCGATGGATAGCTCTTTAATAACGACTAAAGTAACAAATGAATTGCGATTACCTCCTCCAAAACGTAGCTATGAACATCTTTAGTCACTCCATCAATGCCCTCCCCTCTCACCCCCCGCCGTGGATTTGTTCGCGCTTTGATCTCGCCGCGATTTATAGGCATTATTTTTAACGCTCCACTCCGCGTACGTACAGGGTGTGACCTGCTTCTCAACTCTGAGATAAATTATCTAACAACTCGATGTATAATTAATTGTTTCAGGCGTTACTTTTCGGATATCCATATTAAAGGAAATTATTTTGCTTATAATTCCCGCTACATTAGGTCGATGGAGGAAAATAACCTCCACCAACATTCAATAACTTGTCTTGTCGCGTTTCGCCACTTCACGTGGCATCATCAGGATACGTGCGAACCTAGTAGCGGGAATTATAAGCAAAATAATTTTAAATAATTTCCTTTAACTCGATATATGCTTCCGTCTTCTTAATCCTTCGGGTATAATAGATTTTCATGATCAAGATATAGAACAGTTTCTTTTTAAATGCATGTAAACACATCTATACTAATATAATAAAGAGGAAACATTTGATTGTTTGTTGGTATGTATTGAATAGGCTCATAAAACTACTGGACCGATTTGAAAAATTCTTTCACCATTAGAATCGTACATTATCCCTGATGAACATAGGCTATAGAATATTTTCAAAAACGTTTGGGATCCATATGAAAACTTCAAAAATGTAACCCAAAGTGTGAAAAAAAAACATTATATTGCGTACGCTGCGGAAATTATTGTCAATAGAGCAAAGTGATGTACTACAGTTTTATAGAGGACATCAACATTCACAAAAAAAGAGTTATGTCACAATAACTGCTTTTTCATGTTAAAATTCATAGTACTTTGCATCTTCATTACTACCCGAACGAAGTCGCTAGCAACAGCTAGTATGTAATACCTAGGAGTCCTAGGACCTACCTGCCAACCTGGATAATTGTTGTGGGGTATAGTCACATGACCGGCGCATTTTTAGTAGGTAACATTACTGATATTTAATGACTGCTCCCGACTTTTTAGTGTAAAGCTATTAATCATCTCGTAGCAGTCTTTTGGCCTTAATTATAAGCAGTTATTCAGACGTAACACAAACAAATCGTTTCAATGGATACCACAAAAAGGTACACATTCGTTAAATTATAATAACAATAGCTGTCATTACAACAAAAACGATTTTGAAAGAACATGACTGATTACCCATCGCGGTTGAACAAAGTTGCGCGTATAAACAATAATTTACTTTGTAATGTGATGTTATATGAGTTTATTTCTTATTTTAATGTACATTGCGGGATTTATATTGATATGACTACTAAAGCTACTGCTACAACATATGTTCGTGGAAAATTAAGAATATTTTTTTATTTATTTAAATAACCATATTTTTTTTAAATCAAAAATATATGTATAATGTATTAGGTATATGATTTTTAATTATAATCTAAATTTATGTCTATCCTTACAGATATTGTTATATGCAATAAACTTTAATTGAAATACATTTTTGTACTTGTATTACAAAGTGTTCTTATTTATAATAGTATAATTTTCTTTTGTTTATCCAAATCCTGAACACCGAATACGTATTGCCAACCCAGGTTTGGACCAACATCCGTGCTTTAGTAATCCCAAAGCTTGAAAGTAGCCAAGTAGAAGGAGATAAATTGGCACTCTCAACTCTACACATTTTTATTAAGCCGGCATAGTGGAAACGACTGCTTGTAGAGATTAAACAGTTAGAAATATATACCAAAATAACATTAATAAATATACAAAAGGGGAGCAGCAATGTAATGCGAATATGTAGTAAATTATCATATTAATCGTAAACGAGCAGTGTACGCGTTAAAAGTGGTAGCATCAATTAATAACATTTACAAGATGAAAGCAGTTCAACAGTTAGTCAGAATGCTCTCCAGAAATAAAAACACGTCTCGCACGATAATTCAACAGGGAACGAACGTATTATAGCCTCAGGGTGACCATCGTATTGTAGGCGAAACAGATTCTTATTGGAACATTTGGATTAATTAAAATGCAATACTTAATAATATGCAGCAACTGTAATAGTGCCTTGTTCATTTCAATAATAGATATAATAATATTAAGTACTAGATATCATTTGTAGCTTCATTTAGAGCAGTGTTTCCCAAAGTGGGGCCTAAGTCTCACAGGGGGGCAATTTGAAAATGGACTCGACACGAGTTTAACCCTTTCGCTTCGGCCCATTTAAATGCAATACTAGATCCCGGTGCTAAATTTAACGAAAAAAGCAAATTCTTAAATAATTGCGGTAAATAAACTATTAGGTATAATTTCGCTCGACGAGACTAAAATATCAACTGGGTGTTTGGTTACATAAGGGCATAAGAATTTTAGAAAGACTAAGGTTGGGAAACACTGATTTAGAGTGTAATGTTTTGTTAATTAATAGTTAGTACAGAATATTAAAGTATACATTGGGATAAGCAGCGACCTCTAGTCGATTTCTCTACATGCCACCTTGCATCAAGATCCTTTTCTCACCTGACCGCTCATTTTCAAGCTTAAAATCAATTAATTAATTCATTAAAACGCTATATTTTTGTACTTTTACTAGTACAAAAATAAATAATCAAATAGTTTAAAAAACTAAAAAAACACGCGCGCTAGCTTTATCTCTTTTACTCCACTACACAGGATCTATAAAGGAATTTATAAATCCTGGCGGTCCTAATAAGGATAATGGGAAACTGTTATTAAATTATTGCATTGTCATCGATCCTTAATACGTATGCAAAGTTTCAAATTAATCCGACTTCTGGAAATTGGTGAAAATTATGCTCAAAGATTCCGTTACATACATACATACAATCCAAGCTAATAAAAGCGTGTTAAAAACCAGTAACTCATGGTGGCCCTACACTAGTCCATGAGATATGGCTTGCTTGACTAACAGCCGACCGCGTCCGGGAGTCGTCTCATCTACATTAGGAAGAGTATAAATTAAGTGATATTTTGACACGGACGTGATATACACACTTACCAACTACAGCCATCTGTTCTTATACTACATACATACATACATTCTCTCATAAAAAATATTTATCGGTCTATCAAAGAATATTATTATATAATGCATTTATTTGTTTTTTTTTTAATTATATAAAATATACTTTCTAACTTTTTTCTTTATTAGCGCCTTGAAAGGTTAGATTAAAGTTATTAAATTTGTTAAATATATATTATGTATATAAAAAAATTTTGACGAGTTTCTTGTAGTCTAGTCTAACGATGAGCATGCGCACGCCTTTAGTGTCTAAGCTAATAAATTTAATTTCAAAAAGTAATGAAATTTTAGTGTTTCTCTGCCTACCCCACCTAAATAGGAGAGCATTAGTGATAGTCTCAAAGTTGATGTTTCCGACATTTGTTTTCGTCTCCAGAGTGCGTTTTTCAAGAGTTAATTGCCGCATAACTTCTGGTGACACACGCGGTCATTTACAAAAACTATTTGTGACACGGCTTTACACAAGATTTACGGCCGCACTACAGATTACTATAATCGTTTATTGAGCTTGAAAAATTGGCCCGACTTCGTGATAAAATTTTCTATTTATTTCGTTTGCTGACATAAATTAAGATGCCTTTTCGTTTTTAGTGCTACCGAATTATTTAGTGCATTTCATTACCCATATAAAATAATTAATTCAAAAATATATTTATAATAAAAATTAGGCAATACTACATTCTATACATAATTACAACGATATATCAATCAACTTTCAACTAACAATCGAAATATATATAACCTCTGGGCATCATAAGTTTTTGTTGTCTACTTTGTATTCAATTGACGAAAGATAGTTGCTCCTTGGTCAATTTAGACTTGGATATATCTTGAAATGTAATGAAATGAAAATCGTTTATTAGCATAGGCCAGCGGTTATCAAACTTTTTTGGCGAAGGAAAAAGCCTTAATATAATTATAAAAAACTGATTTATATGCATTTATGAATAATCATATTGCAATGTAATATTACGTAATATTTAGTTGGAATATTTAGATGTAACCTTATAATCTCCCTTTGGTAGAGGTATTTTTTGCAATATTTTAGCCCTAGGGTTCCGCGCAACACCACTTTGAGAATGGCTGGCATAGGCACTAAAGGCGTGCGCTTGCTCATCGCCAGATTCTATAATGGCTTCGGAAAGGCGTATGACGAGAAGAAGACCACAAGAAACTCGCCAATCATAGCCTGTACATAAAATAATTAACAAAATTTCTATTCTGAAAAAGTAAATAACAATTCGTGTTACATAATTCTCAATAATACATAATTCACAAGAATTAAAATTAGATCAGATCCACGGTGCAACAACACAAGGGATTTTTTTTTATATTTCTTTATGTCAATTATTTAAGTGTTTATATGTTAAATGTTAGTTAAAATTATTCATAGACGGGTTTCAGCGCAGTTTCGTAATCGTCCCGGATTTCAGACGAAGGCTATTCGAGCAATTTGTTAAAGAATATTGTCGCATAAATTCTCAAGAGTTTTATGTTGTTTTTTTAAAAAAGACTTATTTTAAATTCTGTCAAGTGTCAAATGTAATTGTGGTATTTATTTTAACTGTTTTGAATTTCGAATACGTGGTCTAATTTTGTGTTACTCATCCTTGAATTGAATATTTTGACTGACCTATTTTATTTATGCAAATTATAATCACTCAGTTAAATAATTCGTTACTACACTATACGTTCACGTTTATACAGATAATTTAAGTTGGCAACCATGATATCTGAAAACCATTCGAAACATCGCGTCGGGAGAAATACGTTTAACACTAGATTTACCAGACTAGTCAAAATGACTGGTCTTACATGTTCAATTTAAAATTCTTATCGCGTGTAACATTTTATTTCTGTAATGATATCACGACTTTTGTAGCTATAACAGAAGAATTATTGAATCATTTGTTTGCTAATAATCTAATGCAGCGCTTATTTAAAATCATTGTACGCGGTTTCTTTAATTATTAGATTTCTAAATGAAATGAAATTCGTTTATTGGTATAGGCACTAAAGGCGTGCGCTTGCTCATCGTTAGACTCTATCATAACTTCGGAAAGGCGTATGACGAGAAGAATACCACAAGAAACTCGTCAATCATAGCCTGTACATAAAATAATAATAATAATAAAAATTGAATTTTAACTCAGAAAATAACAATTTATAAATCAGATTTCAATTTTTAAATCCATTAGTTAACGAATCATAATTTAATCATTAATGTATATAGTTTTCTTCAGATGTTTATCACAACTATTAGGTTAACAAACTTAGCTTTATTTCTCTAGTCTAGTGTAGTTGTTACTTTCATGTTATGGTTTGTTAACTGTTTGTTTGTGTATGTCTAAATAAATAAATAAATTTGTTTATACACAAGAATTCAGGTGCATGTTTCTAATAATAATAAATTTGTTTGCATTTTTTGGTATTATGGCTGTATTGGAGTGAGGATTTTTCTTTGACACTATTTATTCGGGTTCGAAAATAAGGGTGGATTTCAGTTTGACGGATTTGTGTGCAAATCTCGGGGTAAACACGCGCAAACAATCTATTACTGCCGAAGGTTTCGTTTCGACAATTGTTATTTGAACACTTTCTTCAGCGCATTATTACTTAAATTTATTTGATTGTATATTACATAAATACTATCTCATATTATTTTGTGTGTTTGATACCTGCGTGGTTGAACCGTGGATCTGTGGGCTTATCACGAATTTAGACTGGCTTTCGAATCGAACTGTCACAAGTAAAACGGATCCGTTAGCAATCGGGATCATGAATTTTTACTAACGACTAACGAGCACCAGCCATCTATCAAATGAACGAAAGATCGAGACGTTCGAAAATTAACAAAAAGTATCTAAAATATTTTTTCCGAATCCGCACGCGGTGGCGCTGCTCAAATTTCCATACAAATCACTTGAAGCAAACTCGGTTCGAAAGCCAGACTAAAATTCGTGATAAGCCCACTGATGTAATTTTAATTCTTGTGAATTATGTGATTTATGAATTATTATTTATTTCTTTTTTCTGTTTTATTATTATTTTATGTACAGTCTATGATTGACGAGTTTCTTATGGCATTCTTTTCGCCTTTCCGAAGTCACGGTAGAGTCTAACGATGAGCAAGCGCACGCTCTTAGTGCCTATGCTAATAAACTATTTTCATTTTAGGAGTATAGCCTGTCAATCTATGTAGTGTTCATTTGTTTTCCCAAGCCGGCATAGCAACAGCGACTGTTGTCTTAAAACATTTATTAATTAAATATTTATATAGAATAAATAAAACAAAATAAAATAATAGTAATGAATATTTAAAGATGATTTTCTTACATTAAAAGCAAAGGTTCACTTTGATGTGCCTACCCTGTTGTGTTTGCATGCAGAGCCTTTTATTTGACATCCCTCAACAGTCATCTGTCATCGTAAGTTGCCCTCTGTCGCTTATAAAAAACTAACACTATTCATAAACTACGTGAAAATGCAACTCATGTTAACTCTCGACTTCTATTCTCTATTATGTGTTAAATGCTTTAAGCTCAGATTCAAATGACTTTATTGCATGTCACAATTTTTATAACAATTAAGATGTCATACAATTCAGTGTCAATACAATTTCAATTAATTATTTAGTTTCATTTACTGTTTCGAATAAATAAATTCTTTATTGCAAAAATTTCACATAGGCGAGCTTAATGCCGTAGGGATTATATACCAGCTAACCTTTGTTGGTTTGAGCGGTGATATTTGGTGCAATGAAAAGAAAATAATAACTAAATATACACAAAACATACATTACATCCCTACTAATATTATAAATGTGAATGTGAGTTTGTTTGTTACGTTTTCACGCAACAACTACTTAACCGATCATCATGTAACTTTGTACACATATTTTTGGAGGTACTAGAAGTGACATAGGATAGCTTTTGTTAAAAAATATTTTTTGGCGAAGGAAAAAGCCTTAATATAAATATAAAAAACTGATTTATATGTATTTATAAATAATCATATTGTAATGTAATATTACGTAATATTTAGTTGAAATATTTAGATGTAACCTTATAATCTCCCTTTGGTGGGTATTTTTTGCAGTATCTATATTAGCCCTAGCGGAACACCACTTTGAGAATGGCTGGTTTAGTCAGTAGTCTTCTTGCTGCAAATGTAGTCCGAAAGTCGTTACGCTAATATCAAATATATACAGAATGCGTGCGCTCGTGAGTGTGGGCATCATTTTTCATGCTTTGTGTACGCGTCACGGCTGACACCGTTCTTTACATCTTTCCTGTCCCCAACTATAAATTATGCATTAGCATTCGTTCGCTGACTGTACATGTGTTTGTGTTTCCACTTGGAATATTGTTGTATAGATGTTGGGAACTATATTTTACCTGTTTGAGCCACTAATTCGTATGACTATATAAAGCCCTCGGAAAAACGCGGTTTCGTCGTTAGAGTTGCTGTAATTAGAATTAGAAATCTATTTTACTTCACAGATGGCTCGCATACCATTAAATCAGCCATTCTCAAAGTGTATTCCGCGGAACCCAAGTCTAAAATACTACATTCCAACTAAATATTACATTGCAATATGATTATTCATAAATACATATAAATCAGTTTTTTATAATTATATTAAGACTTTTTCCTTCGCCAAAAAAGTTTGAAAACCGCTGCATTAAATAAATACATACATAACACGCACAAAGCTAATTTTATGACTGGACTAAAATGTTAGGCGCCAGTATCATTTTACATGAAGCATTAAATTGACCCAAACTATAAATCAATGGATCAAAAAACTACCCTCAGACGCCATATGTGTAGGCTCGAGTGTTAATTAGGGGTCGATTTTTTCGAATTAACATGTAACTTTGACAAATTTTATCGCCATTGGACAAAAAAATAGAGTGGTTCCGTTTCTTTATTTTGTTTTAAGAAGATTCAGGTTTATTTCCAAGTCATATATAGCAATGTGCGAGATTTTGGCTTGGCTTTAGTTGAGGACCCCAAAACCGTACGAATAACGAAAAGGTTAGGTTAGATTAGAGTTAGCTCTATATTAGTACGACGTCATAGCTCGTTATAGCTTGTCTTTTTTTTTAAATTATCATAATTTAGAAAAAAAAAATTATATTTTTACATTTAGTAATTTCTGGGGTCCTCAACTAAAGCGTTACAAGGATTTTTTTTGTATAATATATAATACATTATAGGTTTACATCACTGGATGAAATAAAAAAAAAACTAAAGTTGCTGCTATAATCGGAGAAAAACAGAATTTAATGATATTTATTTCACAATTCACAATTTTTAACAAGTCATCCCGTTATTTTATTTGACAGTTTTACTTTTATTATCATTTATTACTTAATAATACTGTAAAATACAGTAACGTGTAAGAAGAGATGACGGCCTTATCGCTAAGAAGGCAACCAGCCTAGAGATGTAGAGAAATGCAGAAGAGAAATAGCGGGAGTTATAAATAGATACAAATATAGATAAAGATGAACACTATATTGCATACATAAGCTAATAATGACAAATATATAAATACATACATTTTTTAAAAATTGTTTAAGGTTTTGGAATTATGTCTAAACACAATTACAATATTTTTTTAATTTATTTATTTTTAGTTATTGGGTTTAAATAGTGCGCTTTTACTCGTCAATACAAGTACTATAAATGAAATAAATTTATTAATTTAATAATTTGATTTAGCTGCTGCATACTGGCATTGTCCACTTACATACTAATGTCATAATAATATAGAATAAATCTACTATGATGTAGAAGAATAGCTGCTGTATAGGGGCATTGTCATCCTATTGTATACCTAAGGGTAAACAAAAAATGATATTGATAATGTCCAAGCTTTATTATCTATATGATATTCATCTAACGTGTAATAAATAATACAAAGATGTACAACTAATTCAAATATAGCAGCGGTTCTCAAACTTTTTTGGTGAAGGAAACAGCCTTAATATAATTATAAAAAACTGTTTTACATGCATTTATGAATAATCATATTGCAATGTAATATTTAGTTGGAATATTTAGATGTAACCTTATATTCTCCCTTTGGTAGGTATTTTTGCAGTATTTTAGCCCTAGCGTTCCGCGGAACACCACTTTGAGAATGGCTGAAATTTAGTATTAAAATTTAGTCTAAGCTTTCTTACTGTGCAATTGGAAGTTTTTAGAAGTATGACCGGCTATGTTCCTTCTTTACTAAACATTTATTAGTTTAAGTTAGATAAAATACTAAACCAAAGTATAACATGTGGACAGATTAAAATTTATATCCAATTTGTTCGCAACATTTAAGCGATATTTATTGCTTCCTGCAGGATGTTAGCACTTTGAGAGGACACTCGAATATCAAGTAGTGGTAGCTGCCGGTATAAGGGGAACGAGCAGCCACTTTAGGGCACGTATTCAGAGAGCATAGTTTGACCTGTGATCAGCTGATCATTACTTATATGCATTTTATTACAACGGCAACCATTAGATCAGCCATTCTCAAAGTGTATTCCGCGGTACCCTAGAGCTAAAATATTGCAAAAAATACCTACCAAAGGGAGATTATAAGGTTACATCTAAATATTCCAACTAAATATTACATTGCAATATGATTATTCATGAATACATATAAATCATTTTTTTATAATTATATTAATTTTTTTATTGATAGCCCAGCATATGACTACATTCCGCCTGATGTTAAGCTAGAGTGCGGTCCATTACCACAGACAGATGTCAACGTGCAACAGTCGAATCCACTATGCCGGCTTGAGGAGACGAATGTGTCTTGCCCAAATGACCTATTTTGATTTTGTGAACACTAATAATATACCTTATATTATTAGTATAAACAGTGAGTGTTTGAATCACATTACATGTCCATTATATGTAAAACTAACAGAGACTTACCATAGAATAAACACAAGCAATAATATCAGTTGTAAAGCCACCGATACTTAAATTTAATAATAACTTTCATGCAGTCGCGTTGAAATGTTGTTTCTTATCTAAATTGTCACCTATTGGCAGTTAAGATAAGGTATTAGGCGTGCGGGTCACACTCGAACCACGGAAGACACAAATGTTTATGATATTGCTTTTAAACATGACGCTGTGTTGAAACGATACGAATGTCGAGTTGATGCTACTTGTATATGTATATATATATATATGTGTGTATATATATATATAGGAATAGATGTTATAAATGTGAATGTGAGTTTGTTTGTTACGTTTTCACGCAACAACTACTTAACCGATCATCATGAAACTTTGTACACATATTTTTGGAGGTACTATAAGTAACATAGGATACTTTTTATTTAAAAATATATATATATTTTTTAGTATAGTTTCCAATTGACTATAGTTTCAGCTGTTTGGAATTTATCTATAGTTCTTTTTATTTTCGTCTGTCATTTTCATATATGCAGTATAAAACTATTTGCATTTTTGAGGTTAGGTGTCATTTTTGTGGTTAGATGCCACTTTATTACAGAAGTGACTGAAATATGAAACATCTTTAAACTTACAGTACTTTATATCTTCATAATTACGCAGACGTAGTCGCGGGCAACAGCTAGTATAATGTAATTCACATTTACAAGCAGTAACATTTGTTCAAATAAAAAATAAACACTTATTACGCTATAAAAAGGAAATACGGAAAAGGTTGATACGTTTTCAAGCGATCATACAACGTGAATTACTGTTATATTCTTCTATATTAATAGACTAAGATCTGGGGCCAGCTTATGACAGAAATATGGCGCATTTCCCTCTCACTTCGCAGCCATTCGACCTTTACGGGGGGCTACTTTTGAATGTCACCTCACTCCATTCGCCCTTAACGTGCGAGTTTGTTAGGCGAATACGAATACACTTTTCAAGACAGAAATATATTAATTATTTCGTTATTAATTTTAAAATTAGATTTTTAAAAAATCGAAACGTCAGTTAATTTCAATGACATCATTATAATATCAATAAACTTGTAATGTGACTTCGTGCGAATTAATTTAAGCCGAACGAGGGACTAACCCTATATCGCATCAATTCGACCTCCCCGACATACGAATCGGACTTATTTCCCCACGCACGCCAAATAAATTCCCAACAACAACGTTACCGTTCCCTTTTTTTACCGGGGTAAATAAAAATTTACCGCGGTTGTTTCAGCTTATTGGATCGCGGGAATTGTCACATTTTGAATAATATTGTAGACAGGCCTTTTTTGACGCAAAAATGTTTTGAATACACGTTTATTTTATTGTTTTATTGCCTACTAGCTTTTACCCGCGGCTTCGCTCGCATTTAAGTCATTAAGATCAGTATCATCTAAAATAATAAAGTGGCATCTAACCTCAAAAATTCAAATAGTTTTATACTGCATATATAAAAATGACAGACGAAAATAAAAATAAATATAGAAAAAATCCAAACAACTGAAACTATAGTCAATTAGAAGCTATAGTAAAAAAATATTTTTTTAAAATAAAAAGTATCCTATGTTACTTCTAGTACTTCCAAAAATATGTGTACAAAGTTTCATGATGATCGGTTAAGTAGTTGTTGCGTGAAAACGTAACAAACAAACTCACATTCACATTTATAATATTAGTAGGGATATTTTTATTTTACGTGGATTTATTTGTCTTTGACACTAGAACCATTACTTCTCATTATTACTCATTATTTTTTGTAAACGATTATATTATTTACAATTCTACAATAAATTTATTGAATTATATTTAATGTTTTGCAAGTACGAGTCATCCAGGAATTTTGACCGGCTGGTAGTTCTAGTGTTAATAGTAAAACTGTAATATTTTGAGGTAGTACTTTCCAAGTGCAATACCCGTGAAGTAATTTATCTGCGTTTTGGGATCAGCTTAGGTATAGCAAGATGCTCCTCTCGACCTGGATGGAGTACATTCCTCTGCTCAAGCCAGCACAGTGGAGGCCACTGTTGTGATCACAGTTCAAGGGGCACTTTCTAGTTTAAAACAGAACGTGGTCATATGCTAGGCTGCTATAAAATTCATATCTTGTTTAATGAGAAATTGCATAGTATTTTTGAATTCTAAGGTTGTCGGTATTGAATTATTATTATTTATAGTTTAGTAAATAGGTCGCAACTGTTCTGACAATCGACGGCTTTATTTAGCTATTCATTGACAGTGGACATGTTTGACATAAATCAAAATGGCGTCCGTACTCTTTGACAGTTATCGTCCGAACGCCACGAACGTACATTAAAATTATTAATATTTATTACTCAATCGTGATGTAAATAGTTCGCCACGAACGGCCGATGTCTATTGATTTATTGTTAATAGTTTTATTGGGGGCCGCTTTCACTACTTATTAATTGGTCATTAAAAGCTAACGTTAACTAAAAAGAAACAATAAAAAGATTGTTACTTCTATGTTTAAAGATAAGTGGTGTAATATTTTTAAAAAATACGTTAAGACAATTTTTATCATGGGTTTATGTATGTTTTATAATTTTTGTAATTTCTTATTGGGTTTATGCTGGCAGAATTATCTTCATTAGGCATCTGAGGCTATTAATAAATAAATAAATAACTAACTATGACATTAATTTGTATGGAATCAAAAATTAATCTAAGCTTAAAAAAATTGGTGATAACGGCCCTGAAGTACAGTTGTGTGTTAATTTGCTAACAGTTTTATTGTACTAATTGAAAAATATTTTCATAAGAGGCATCAATGTATCGACTCTGATAACATACCATTTGGACAATGGGCAATTTATTCCATTTCGTTTGACGCATTATCACGACTTACGTTCACCAGGAGAATTTTATTGACACATTAAACTTATTCCTAATAGTCACAATTGGTAGTAGTAGATCTATAAATGACTGTTACTTATGGTCATACTTTTTTTGTAGTATTAATTTATTTACTACTTAATAAAAGCGAGTAAGAAGAGATGGCGGCTTTATTGCTAAGGATGTAGAGCGATGTGGAAGAAAAATAATTCTTTAGTTCAAATACTAGTTTTTATTAATGTGATACTAGATTGAGCTAATAGCTATTGTATCCCTACTAACCTTATAAAATTTGAATGTGAGTTTGTTTGTTACGTTATCACGCAACAACTGCTTAACCGATCATCATGAAACTTTGTATACATGTTTTTGGAGGTACTAGAAGTAACATAGGATACTTTTTATTTTTAAAAAAAACAAAACTATAGGAATCATATTGATTTATTTCTATTGAAATAATTTCTGATAATTATTTAATGACTTAAAGCTAGTAAAAGCTAGTGCCACGGGCTCAGGGTCTGAAATAATATGTAACTAGCAAACTATACCCGCTGTCTTACACCGGTTAATTTTTTTTTGTCGACTGACGACTGTCGTATGTGAACTTTCTTACAGATATTAAGTATTGTAGTTAGTACCTAGATAATTAAGTTTTTTAGGTTTGATTAGGTACTGTACAGGTCAGAGCCAGGGTGGGGCAAGCTACGCCCATGGCTAGTGGGTATATGTAGCAAGCACTAAAAAGGTGTCACTCTTAAAAGTCACCAGTTCACAATCTCGAGCAAACATCCGTTAGTGAATTGAGATCGAGATCTTAGCTCGTTCATATTTTGAATACTTGGCCCCATACTTAGCCCCCGGTTATAATAATTTACGCCCCACTTACCCCCGTAACGGTGGATATAAAATGTTATAGCCACTCGCCTCTTCTCATAGTTCCGTGCGTATTCGATGTTGTTATATTTTATGATTGTGATTTTAGTTCCACTGGGATTTTATACTTATGTAATATTTTGTTTCAATGATAAAGATGGAGGTGATAGTGTTTTATATGTTATTTATTTTTATTATTATATGTTTATATAAATAGACACAGGGTAGTCTAGTTTGATAATGTTATTTACTTTTTTTTTTCTGAATGAAAATTCAGTTTTTTTTTGTTAATTATTTTATGTACAGGCTACGATTGACGAGTTTCTTGTGGTCCTTCTTCTCGTCATACGCCTTTCCGAAGCCATTATAGATTCTGACGATGAACAAGCGCACGCCTTTAGTGCCTATGCTAATAAACGATTTTCATTTCATTGAAAGAAGGAGGTTGTATTTATATAGAAAGTAAAAAAGTAGAGTTAAGTATAAATAAAATTGTATTAAAATTGTATCAAAAATTGAAGTAATTATTTCCAAAAACATATATTAGGTATATTATGAAACATATTATATATATTTATATCTGTCAGCGCAAATCTAAATTTCAGAAATGTCATCAGACAACACACAGCGTAGCAAAAACACATCTGTTTGTTGGGAATCTCGTAAATTACCCCCAGACGCGTTGTCAGTCTGTCAGTAGAGAAAACAAAAAGCGACATTGACTACCGGACTTACTGACAGATGCATTGTTCCACATTCAATGTACAGTTAAAACAAAATGGATTTTTTTATTTTTTTAGACTGTCCAATACGGCTTCTTTCAAATTTTAATGATCCTAAAAATGTATGGCGAGTTTCTTGTGGTCTTCTCCTCGTCATACGCCTTTAGTGCCTATGCTAATAAACGATTTTCATTTCATTTCATATAGATTTTATAATAATATGCAATCCTTGAGCGCAGACAACTTGTGATAGAATAGTTATAAACTGTAACAATCCTCTTCTTCTTCCACTATGTCGATTTGATTTGCATGTAGCAGTAGACTTATTTTTTAATACCCAGTCACAGTTAGCAAAAATGTACTTGACTACTAATGCTAACATTATATTGGCGAGTTTCTTGTGATTTCAGACTATGAACCTGAAATATTGTATAACTAGTATTCAAAATATGCTATCTATAAACAACATAAGCCTATCTGCATTTGTATATAAAAAAGCGTAAAATTGCGGATCATTAAGTTTTCCATTTGTCATTAACCGGGTGGATCTGTCATCTTCACGACTGTCTCGTTATGAAATATTATATCAGGGTTTGTTCCTGTTGCGCCTGTAAAATAGAAATCAGATTTTGTATCATTTATTGAAGATGTATATATTAAAAACAATCAAAAAGTTACTAATCGTACTTCGTCGTCGAAGCGAAGCCGAAGCGACCGCACATATCCTGATGATGCCACGTGAAGTGGCGAAACGCGTCGAGACAAGTTATTGAATGTTGTAGCGGGAATTATAAGCAAAATAATTTTAAATAATTTCCTTTAATATGGATTTCCGCAAAGTAACGCCTGAAACAACCAATTAGATTTTAGTCTAGTTTAAAATGATAGATACAAAGAGATCAATTATCCAAACTTAATCTAATAAAAGTTCAAGATGTAATTAAGTTTTCGCTTAATGACTCTAAAAGCTCACTATTACGTTTATTACACTAGTTTACAAATTAAAATAAAAGTCATGTCCTTTCAACGTATTCCATATCGTTGTATTTAGTAGTAATAACTAAACGCAAACATATATTTATTTTATTTCTATCACGTCTATAAATCAAGTTCTTATTACATCTTATTTTCAAACTACCCATAAGTTGGTTTCGATTTTATTTTGAAATTTTGATGCTGTGTAGTGTTTAGTTAAATAAATATTTGTTTTTACAATGTCAAAAAGGTTGTGTAAAGTACATCCTGATCGTTTTTGTTATGTGTGTGGTGAATTTATAATATCTAAAAAAGGATATCCCATAACGGAATCACTTAAAGATGCATATTTTGGTTATTTCAAAATGACGTGTTAGATTTTTTTTATAATTTTCCTGAAACTCAGTGCACCTCAATTGTTAAGAAAAAAAAACGTTTCATTTGAAGGACAAAAACCTTGTAAACTAGTGTAATTATTATACAAAAGTATTTTATCCAATTGCGTTGTACTTTATTTTATTACTAGGTATAACCTTTTCACAAACTGTTTTATAGTATATGATTTATTTGGATAACGCCGCGTACTATTGCATATTTTAGCATGAAAAAGTAGTTATTGTGACATGACTGTAATAGTTAGACATATGGTATCGCAGACTTTTTTGTAGATATTGATGTCCTCTATAAAACTGTAGTACATCACTTTGCTCTATTGTCAATAATTTCCGCAGCGTACACAATATTATGATTTTTTTTGTAATTTTTTTGCACTTTGGGTTACATTCTTGAAGTTTTCCTAACGTTTTTGAAAATATTCTATCGCCTATATTCATCGGGGATAATGTAGGATTCTAATGGTATAAGAATTTTTACTAGTTTCGGAGCCTATTCAAAGCAAACAAACAAACGAATGTTTTCTCTTTATAATATTAGTATAAATATTATTAAATTTAAATATGAATTTTAAAAAAACATATAAAAGGGTTTGAATGCCTTGTGATGAAATTGTCAATATTCTATGTACGTTATGTTTATTTATAATTTTTTATTTTTGTCTCAATTAAGTGAATTTTTGTAGTTATTTTTGAGGAAATAAATGTCTTAAACCTTTAGTAAATATTAGTTTTTTTTATAGGTTGGCTGTTCGTATTTTACTGTTGTATAATAAAAAAAATTATTTTTAAAGTTCGGGTCAAAATTTAAGAGTCGGACAGGCACACAGCCTTTCTCTTAAGCAGTCACCGCGCACAAGTGACACTTTCAAACTTTTTCTATTAACTTTTTCATTACGATTTGACAGGACATTCATAATGAAAGCTTTGACATTGATTAATCGAATTGTCGCTTCTTGAATAACAAAAATATGACGCCAAAACGTTTACTGACAATTTGTTTCTATTGAAACGTTACTGGCAATAATTAGTCCTGGCTGTCCTTTCAGGGTAGATATACAGAGTGGACCAACTCAAGGGGGTTATCAAGTATCCGAAACACTAAATTTTATTGTCCTAGGTCAAGTAGTTTTCGATATATGATACTTTAAAATTATTTTGAATTTCTCTTACGCAAAAAAAGGTATTATTATTATTTTTTTATTGTTATTATTTCTACCTGTTATCCTTTAAGATTGTTAAGAAAACATTTATCTACTTAATTAAGACGTTATTCATCAGTAATTATTGGTAGTATAAAAATTCTAAGCAAAGATATGTGCAAATTTTTAATCACAAAATGTGCAATTTGATGTTGGTGCAAAAAATGTATGACAACCCTCTGGAATATTGTTTTCTAAAAAAAAGTATAACAGTATTACATTTAATAAAATGTCAATTTGAATATATTTACACTTGCTTACTATAGAGCAGCGGTTCTCAAACTTTTTTGGCGAAGAAAAAAGCCTTAATATAATTACAAAAAACTGATTTATATGTATTTATGAATAATCATATTGCAATGTAATATTTAGTTGTAATATTTAGATGTAACCTTATAATCTCCCTTTGGTAGGTATTTTTTGCAGTATTTTAGCCCTAGGGTTCCGCGGAGCACACTTTGTGAATGGCTGGTACAGAGCTAATAGTTTATTATTAGTCACTGGTATATATAATAACAAGATGGTATGACCACGTCGGGCTAATTTTAAAATTGGGATTTCTTTAGTAAAATATTTACATCAAATTCGGATGCATAAAGGTGTCGTGAAAGTTGACACGTGCCATTAGCAAATAAAAACATGGCTCTTTGTGGAAAATTCACGGAACATTATTAAATAAGTTTCCTTTGATGCGAATCGGAGGGTGCAAGCTGTTTATGAGTCGCTGCAAAATGACGCCGAAATATGAAAGAAATTTACCGCTTTACCGGATTCATTAGAATACAAAGGGAAACTGAGGATGCGGGGGGTGCGGGGGGTGCGGGGGTCGTGCTCGCATAAAGGCAATTCCAATTTGACTCCCACCAGTCACCGAGAGTCCTCAAACGGTTTTTGATTCTTTTCTTTTTAAATTGCAATTGCTTCATACATAGCTTAGTTATCTATACTAATATTATAAAGAGGAAAGGTTTGTATGTTTGTAACGAATTGGCTCGAAAACTACTGGACCGATTTCAAAGATTCTTTCACCATTTGAATGCTACATTATCACTGATCAATATAAGCTATATAAATTATAGGAAAAAAAATAAGGATCCTTACTAAAACTACAATAATGTAACTCAAGGTTGCCAAAAATTGCCATAAAATGTCTCTCATCGCTTGTTCTAAAATTCTAAATGTTTAAAAAATAAATGTTCACCCGTGCGAAGCCGGAACGAGCCGCTAGTGGTAAATATTTATGTACGATCTACATTCAAATGTGGGCAAAAATGGATAGCTTGTTTGGAGAAACTTATGTAAATAATACTGTGGATTAAAATGGATTTGAAAATATAATTATCACAAAACAAAAAGACACGGAGGAAGAACAAAGGAAGACGTAACATATCAAATGTCAAAATTCTAAAATCTTTTTAATTTTTTAATTTGAGAAAAGCGCCACACTTGTTAGTTTGTTCCGTGAAGGTCCTGCTTTGAAATAAATATGCTATTATTTTGTTTATTAAGCCTTTCTACAAAATAATTTGAATTGAATATTAATTATAGGATCAGCATCAGATCAAATACCATAATAATAATAATAATAATAAAAATTCTTTATTGCGCTTTAAAAAACATGGCACAATGGCGAGCTTAATGCCATTTGGCATTCTCAACCAGCTAACCAAAAGAAGAATGCGGTGAATGAGGCGCCAATATAATTAATAATAATAATAAAAAAGTACATATTAGCCATACACATAAATACATACAATATCGTTATATAAAATAAATTAGATAATTCATGCACTATTATTCTATATACCATCGTTTTTTTTTATTTAAAACTAACACTGTCTTCAATTATCTCGAGCTGTCTTATCCTATAATTAAAATTTCATTCGGTTTGTAATAGTAGAGGTCCTTTTTATAATATATTGTATTATATATGTCAGCCATTCTCAAAGTGTGTTCTGCGGAATCCTAGAGCTAAAATACTGCAAAAATACCTACCAAAGGGAGATTATAAGGTTACATCTAAATATTCCAACTAAATATTACATTGCAATATGATTATTCATAAATACGTATAAATCAATTTTTTGTAATTATATTAAGGCTTTTTCCTACGCCAAAAAAGTTTGAGAACCGCTGCTCTAGTATATTGAACTCCTTGTTATTCTAAATTTTTTAAAGCCTATAAATGAAAACATTGACTTGATTTGATAATATATTGATTGTATGATTTAAAGCGGGTGTAATCGAAAAGTACTTCGAGGGCGTGAAGTCGGACGCGCAGATAAATGGGAGAGGACAGGGGTTGGGAAAGAGGGAAAGGGGGAAGGGGTGTGCAGTAAACAAAGCCGCCGATAAAGTATGAAGTCTAAAAGAAAAATAAAGGGGCATAGCAATATGTCAGCCGCAGCCGAGAGTAATTTCTCCAACGATCGTACCTCGACTAGACGAATACATATATTTTGTTCAAAACGAGAGCTGTGTTTGAATTTATTTAAAGATTATTAATAGAAATATATTAAATAAATATAATATTTGAATTCTATAATTTAATTTTGACATTTTTTATTTGATTTGATCGTTATTTTGATTTAATTAATGAATGATTATATTTTTGTTTTTTTTTTGACTTGATTGTAAATAATTTTGTAATGTTAGTGCATGCTGTGTTCACTGTGCGTAGGGCCTACAATCTGATTGTTATAAACTATAGTAAAAATATTTTTTTTTAAATAAAAAGTATCCTATGTTACTTACAGTACCTCCAAAAATATGTGTACAAAGTTTCATGATGATCGGTTAAGTAGTTGTTGCGTGAAACCGTAACAAACAAACTCACATTTATAATATTAGTAGGGATAATATAAAAAAAATTAAAAACTAATATAATAACAAATAAAAATGTAGTAAAAGTTGTCATGTAATGTAATTATATTGTTTTTTATTGCAAATTGAATTTTTATATACAATAATGATACACTTTTTAACATGTCGTCTGTTACCCTACAAACGTATATCTTTATATATATAAAACTCAAAGGTGACTGACTGACTGACTGACTTAGTGATCTATCAACGCACAGCCCAAACCACTGGACGGATCGGGCTGAAATTTGGCATGCAGGTAGATGTTATGACGTAGGCATCCGCTAAGAAAGGATTTTGATCAATTCTACCCCCAAGGGGATAAAATAGGGGATGAAAGTTTGTATAAATCTTCTTAGATTTTCGACTGATTGAACTGAAATTAAAGATTGGAGCTACTATGATGAAGACGTCCGCTTAAATAGGATTTTGATAAATTTTTTACACACGCTAAACAAAAGCAAAGCCGCAAAAACTATACCTAATTAATAATACTTCTTAACGGGAGCGAACCCGCTGGCAAAAGCTAGCTAGTCGTAAAAATAAAACGAAAAAAAACAAGAAAAATACACATAAATTTGAATCACTTAAAGCATTTCAACTAAACAAACAAATCCTTTATTAAATAGTTATGTCGCATCAATATATCGATGTCGGCAAACCCGAGCGCTCGTCGACATATTTATTATTATGCTGACAAAATTACTGGCGCACTTGATTGTTTGTCGACTGAAATATGTTCAGCGGCTGTTCCACTAATTTACGACATTTATATAAGATGTTTGTGATGTATTTTAGTTTTAGTGTCTTTAAGTGGTTGCAATTCTATTATAAATACAAAGTTGATGTTGCTGATTCGTCTAAAATCCCCATTAATATTATAAATGTGAGTTTGTTTGTCATCATGAAACTTTGTACACATATTTTTGGAGGTACTAGAAGTAACATAGGATACTTTTTCTTAAAATAAAAAATTTTTTTTACTAGATACTTCCAATTGACTTCATTTCAGTTGTTTGGAATTTTTCTATATTTATTTTTATTTCCGTCTGTCATTTTTATATATGTAGTTTAAAACTATTTGAATTTTTGAGGTTAGGTGTCATTTATTAGCTTACTGATACTTATTTAATGACTTAAATGCGAGCAAAACCGCGGGTAAAAGCTAGTTATATATATTTTTTATTAATAGTCCCTCCTTAACGCGAAGTGAAACGAAATCAATGTTTTACTGGTAAAGCTAAACCTAAAAAACATCATAATATTTAGAAAGATTGTACAATTTTATCTGTCAAGTCTATTTTTACACATTAGCCAATTTTCTTTGTCTTTTTCCTTCTTTTATTAAATTGCCTCCTACATTTTGGTAATGTCTAGTATAACATATATGGTTTAGGTAAATTACGTATTAGCTGATAGTAAACGTCACGTATTGGCTATAAGCAAAAATAGTCTTCTTTTACAATTCAATGGCTGTCAATGCGATTAAACCTGAAGCAATGGATGAAATACCTCAGCGAATGACAATACCTGGAACATTCAAGGAAAATTGTATGACAGAGAGCGGAGCATGTCGTGCTACCGGCTCGCTTGCTAACCTAACGAGATCTATTGACGTGAGCTCTGACGTACGAGGTAACAACATGCGGAGAGAAACTTTAATATTTTTATTTATTTATTTACGTAACACTACAGCAATTGTCAATCAAATCTTTCTAATATTTATATATGATACCAGCATGGCTCTGACCTGTTAGGTACCTAATCAAACCTAAAAAACTTAATTATCTAGGTACTAACTACAATAATCGACACAAAAAAATTAACCTTAGTAAAACCGCGGGTATAGTTTGCTAGTTACATATTATTTTAGACTGCTGCCCCACCTGCTACGCCCATGGATACCAGTTGTCTGCCCGTAGCTTCTGAAACTTTGTAAAGATTTTCAGTTGAAGCATTGATAGAGATATACAAACACACATTGGCTTTGTAAAGATGCCGCGGTGTCTATCTAAAAAAAAAGAAGCTTAATTTAGTTAAATAAATAGTCCATCTCAATACTAAGTTACCTTTGTCTGTTTAAGACGCTTGTTACGCCATGTTTGCATTCAATCGTCGTCAGTAGCCGCGGGGACAAACATCACCCCCCGCCGCACTACGTAGACTGATATTCTACCTAACAATTGATACTCTTTTAACTCGAATTTGCGATATTACATATCGTAGATACATCTAAAATACTATCGCAGATCTTCCTATTAAATTAATTTCAAATAATACAAACGATTTTTTTTACTTTGACTTTTTGACTTTTAAACGTAATGTCAAGCATAAATGGAACATGTCTATATCAAGTGTGTTAGATGGCGAGAGCAAAACTTCAATTTTTGATATAAAGATTTATTTATTGCTTGTTGTAAGAGTTGTATATCGAATCTCTATTATAGAATCTTGTGGGCCGTTTATATACCCTTTTTGTAAATGAGTTGTAAAGTCCACTTATTAATGATTTACAAAGTCCACTTCGTTAATGACTTAAAGCTAATGGCGAACAACAGTGAAGCCTATTATAAAACATTAATGAGTTATTAAAGAAACTTAACTAATTAACTTAATAAACAATCATTATCACATATAGACTAATAAATTATACTATACATTATTAATGCAAACTATAATATAACACCACACACATAACATGTGTATTCAATGACACTTCTGTTCTCTATTAAAATAACTGAAAAAAATTATAAATGTATATATTAGTGAAGAGTTTTTCAAACGTATGGGCATTAAATAAATTAGTATTTTATAATCGGAGGTGGTGTCACTTTTTTAGCAGTGATTTATCTGCGACTCAAATGTAATTGATTGAAGAGTTTAACCATTACTCTGTTCGAAATCGAAAGTCAGTCAGCGCGACCGCGGTGGGTGTGGGCGTGGGAGGCTGTGAAACTCGTCGTGAAACCTATGAAAAAAAGTGATAGATCTGCGAATGAAAATTTGTTTATATTGTAAATTATTGATGATTAAACGTAAAAATACTCGTCAGCCACTTTCCCGATGGGGGGATCATCGTCAGTCAGAGGTTTGAAGTCGTCGGAAAATTGGAAAATTCAAGTGATCGATCTTCACTTGAAATTTTGTGGAATGATTATTAATATCTAATCAAGCATGAAAGTGAACGTCAGCCACGTTGATCGTGGTGGATTCATCGTCAGTCGGCTTTCCAAAGTCGAGCGTGCTGACCAGATTCCTCTGGCGCGCTGCATCTTATGCAGCTCGATAGACGAAGAATCCACCGGCGTCGTGCCAACTGACGATTGTTTGTTTAAAGTGTGAAACAAGTTCTCTCTAATTTATTAATTTCAAGTCAATATAAATCACTTGATCGAATTTTTGAATCGTTATCTTTAAATAACATTTATTTCTTATTGCTTATGAAGTGTATAATAATATCATAACATACATGAATGTTTTTTTTTAAAAGAATCACATCACAATCACAAGAGGCACATTGAGACGGTACAGACTGGGCTGTTTACTGGAAAACTTGTTTTGAAAATGACTGATCCAAAGCATTTCTGCGTTATTTGCTCGAAAAAGAGTGAACAGTTAATTTCATCTACCAGTGATACATTAAACGAGTGTCAAACAGTGTGGAAAATTCGAAAAGAAAATGATTTGTCAATGAGCGATGTAAGACTGCCCGAAAACATTTCATTTGCGAGCAAGTATCATTCGAAATGTTATAGACAATTCAC